>WNWU01000128.1:407014-496339 GCA_012654045.1 Ptyas mucosa
CCCCCCCCAGAGCCCCTTTTGCTGGAGCAGAAACCCCAACCGTCCTGACCTTTGAGGCTTTCTTGAGGCTCAGCCTGCTTCCTGCCCTGCCCTTGCTACTTCCCGCACAGTGGATGCCTCCCCCCATAACCTAAATGGAGAAGGGGAAGCCAAACGTGCCCCTCCAGCAGGCATCCCGGGGGAAGTCCACCTAGGCGGAGCGGCTGGTCCAGCGGTGGAAGAGTTAAGCAACCTGATGAGAACATGGTTGTTATGGAAACCGTCCTTTGAAAGCCAGAAATGCTGGCCTAATCTGTACATTCAAATCATGTAACCGAGATGGAAAGCCAGGACTGCAGCAAAAGTCCCCCCCCCCCCCGCCCCGGGAAGCCGATGCCTTGCTTGGAGGAGGCCCTCCGGGGAGGGGTCCACACAAGGCCTTCCAGAGGGTGGGGCAGACCCAGCCACTGTGGCTACTTTACGGTCATCCGCGCTGGCCAAATGCAGAGAACGAACGAATGAACGGGTCAGTTGGGCATCCTGGGGAGATGCTTCTGCCTTGAGAGAGGGCTGAACCCTTGGGGGCCCAGCGGCTGCTCTGCCCAACCTGCCCGGAGAGCCTTAAAGGGCCAGCCGCAGTTTGGAGGGTCTTGAGAAGCCAGCTGAGCTCTGAGGGGAAGCCACGGTTTCTACCAGGTTTCCATTCCCTGGTGCGAACCCCAGCTCAGCCCAGAGCAGAGCAGCCCTTGGGCTGCAGGCCCTCTGACCTTGGAGGTCAGCTGGAGGAGGATGAGCACGGGGGTCTGGCGGAGCCCCCTCCCCTCCCCCAGTCCCAATGGAAGGGACCTGCGTTGGCAGAGCGGAAGCTGGGTTCGGGCGAGGGGACCTTTTCTGCCCATCCTTGGGGCTGCTTCAGGTAAGGCAACTTGGCAGCCCACCTGGGAGGGGATCTTGCCCACAAGCCAACCTGTCATGGGTACCCATCTCGACAGCTTGCCCTTTCTGGTGGGGCTCATGGCGGCACCCTCCCTCCATGGGTGGGGAGAAACCCGCCTCCATCTGGAGCTCTGCTGGACTCTCACAGTTGTGAGTAACACAACTGCCCCCCCCCCACCATGGTCTTCATTGGCCATTTCATTCTGCTTGGCTGTCATGGCCAGTGGCACCATCTCCAAAGCTCATTGTGTCTGGCAGGCTGAGGTGGGCAAGAGTCGCCACTTGCCCAAAACTTGCCACCCCGATTAAAACAAGACCTGTGTCTCTTTCTGCTTCCTTCCAGCTGGGGTCTTTTTTCCTGTCTCCATCTTCCCAGCCATCCCCTCCCAGAAGCCCACCTGCCAAACCCTGGGATTTCTGCATCATCCCAGCACCAAGAAGCAGGATGAGGTCATCCCTGTTACCGGCAATTAATGTTTTCAACATATCACCGCTCTTTTATAGCCAATACTGAGACATGTCACCATTTTTCCAGGCCGTGCCCTTCACACAACTCTGAAAGGCTTCGCAGGTGTGCAGGGAGGCACAGAGGCGCCCCCCCCCCTTCGTCCCCAGGATAAATGAAGGCCTCTGGGACATCCTTGGAGGGTTGGGTGAGGGAGCAGGCCGGTCGGTAGTGTTCTGATATCTCAGGGGCTGCCACAAGGAAGAAGAGGCTCCACCTATTCTCCAAAGCACCAGAAGGCAGGACAAGAAACACTGGATGGAAACTCATCAAGGAAAGAAGCAACCTAGAACTAAGGAGAAATTTCCTGACATAACAATTAAACAGTGGAACAACTTGTATTCAGAAGTTGTCCATTATGTTGTTTGACATTATCCAATGTCAAAAAGACATTGGATAACCATTTCTCTGAAATGGCATAGGGTCTCCTGCTTGAGCAGGGGGTTGGACTAGACGACCTTCAAGATCCCTTCCAACTCTGTTTCTGTTACATATCATTCTGTTGTCTCCAAGGTCCCTTCCAACTCTGTTATGCTGTTAAGCTGAGGAGGATGAAAAAGCCTCAGGAGTGATGGACATTCATTCTTTAGCAGGAGTGGCTTTGTGAGATCCTGGAAATATTTTTAAATTATTAACTCACTCGGACCATAATCACCCTGAACTGAACTTGAAATACAGGAAGTTTGTTGGGTGCATTAATGGCAGACCATAATCTGGTGGAGTTACTGGGCCCTCCAACAACCTTCTCTATTGTCCTGCCAAGCATCCCATCCTGGGAGGAGGGGAGGCGTCCAGCACATGAGACACTGGCCAGGCCCAACCCGGGTTCTCTGATTGCTTTCAGAGGCTAGCAGGGCGTTGGAACCACTTAAAAATAAAAGGCCTCCTTTACAAAGCTGAGTAATCATCCTGAAGGTTGACCCGATGCGGAAATGAGGTCCTTGAATCATTGCCAGATCCCAAGTGAGGAAAACCTACATAGTTGCAAAGAGAGACATGAGTGGCCATGTGCAGAGTGCCCTCACTAGTCGTGCTGCCCTTCTCTGTGCTGCCCACGATATGGAACAAAGAAACCAGCAGCACAGCAGAGGAAGGGGCTGGGGAATTCAGAGGAAGGGGATCTGCTCTTGTGGGGCCACATTTCTGGCCAGATGGCTTGGCCAGATGGGCGCTCCTTGGGGGTAACAGAATAACCGGCTTGGAAGGGACCTTGGAAATCTTCTAGTAGTCCAACCTCCTGCTCAGGCAGGAGACATCATACCAGGGGTGTCCAACCTTGGAACTTTAAGACTTGTGGACTTCAAGTCCCAGCATTTCCAAGCCAGATTTGCTGGCTTAGGAATTCTGGGAGTTGAGGTCCACAAGTCTTAAAGTACTCAAATTTGGACACCCTTGCCCTATTCCACCCCAGACAAATGGCTGTCCAGCCTCTTCTTAAAAACCTCAAGTAATGGAACCCCCACAAGTTCTGGAGGCAGATTGTTCCACTGGTTAATTGTTCTGTCAGGAAATTTCTCCTTAGTTCCAGGTTGATCTCTGCTTGAAAGATGAGGCAGGGGAGTGAACTATGCAGATGCTTCAGCTGTTTGATTCCTTGGGCAGCAGCACACAGCTCGGGTGGGGAAGCCAGGATGCCCGGGCAAATCCAAGGGTGCCGTTGCAGAAAAATAAAAACCCTCCGAAGGGACCTTGGTGATCAAAGCCACATCTGGCTTGGCAAAGCAGTGGGAGGGAAGCCCTTTCCTGGCTTCTCCAGCAGGCCAGTGGGGTGCCTGAGCCATGTGTTGGAACAGAGCAGGGGTCTCCAAACCTAACAACTTTAAGACTTGTGGACCAACTCCCAGAATTCCCCAGCCATCATTGCCATGTTTGGAGAGCTCTGGAGTAGACCAAGGCAGACCCAGACTCAAGTCTGCTCAGAAGTCCTTGGAAGACCCCTCTGGTTAATCCCAGCCCATCTGGACTTAAAGGTGGCTTTAACCAAGGTCAGCACAGCTGCACCGTCTGCAAAGGAGCTGCTCAAGGGCAGGACAGGAACATGGCCAGAGACTCTTTCTACACCTGGTTCCTTACTGGTGTGGAGGCAGCCGCTCTCCGATGTGGAACTGCTGTGTTTGCCCTCCTCCTTCCCTGCACTAGCCAAGACAGCGGCTGTATTCGGAGCAGCCCGCTGGCCATCCGGCTCAGGGATGCTCAGATGGCCTCCTTGCCTGAGGCTTTTCCCTTCCCTCTCCCTCTCAGAAACCAGAACTGGGGCTTTCTGCAAGCAAAGACAGAACCCCAATTTCTGCTCGGTTGCAATTCTATGCTGATTTCAAGGGAACAGCCATTATTCCAGAACACAAGAAAATGAGGCCTGTCTCAGCTCCGGTAGCTGAACCCAGGCGGTCCTCGTCCACCGGTTCTAGGTTGCCTTCTCTGACCTCTGCTTGTTTGCCCTCGTCCTCAGGACTGCGGCTTCCCTCTTTGTGGCACTGAGCCACTCTTCTCTGCCCAGGCTAAAGGCATCTGCAGGGGCAGCACCCTGAATTTCAGGGTGGCAGGTGGACCAGCAGGTCAGAATGGACCAGAACACGAGGGGGTGGGCAAATAGAAGGACATGGCAACATGGAGGGAGGAAGGAAAGAAGAGAGACAAGGAGAGGAGAGGGGAAGGGAGGGGAAGGGGAAAGGGGGAGAGGAGAGGAAAGGGGAGGAGAGGGGAGGGAGGGAGGGGGGAGGAAGGAAGGAAGGAAGGAAGGAAGGAAGGAAGGAAGGAAGGAAGGAAGGAAGGAAAGAAAGAAAGAAAGAAAGAAAGAAAGAAAGAAAGAAAGAAAGAAAGAAAGAAAGAAAGAAAGAAAGAAAGAAAGAAAGAAAACCAAGCAGATCGAAGCTTCCCTTGTGGGACCAATTCCCATTTCTGACTTGGGGTGAATTCCTATTTTCTAAGCATGTAATACATGAGCCAAGATCCCGCAAAGTGCCTCATCCTTATGAACCCTTGTGATCTGAGTATGTGATCAGGTTTCACAATTTTATTTTTCCCGTTCACTTACTCCTTTCCATCATCCCATTAATGTTGCATTTTTAAACAACGCATAGAGGATGAAGAGGTAATGGATTGCAAGGCAACTGCAACCGTTTTAAGAGACTGTAAAGGAGAAGGGGAAGGATGGCTCAGCCTTGGGAGCTAAGCAAGGCCACCATTCCAAACAGCTCCCCCTTGATTCTTTGGGGTGCAAGGGGGCTGCCAGCTTCCCAGACGTTCTTGGGGCATCTGCTTCCCATCCTGGCCTACCTGAAGAGCCAACCAGAGCCCTGATCCGAAATGCACCTGATTCCCAGGAGCTGCTGCATCCTCAGCTATTCTTGTAACAGGGAAGTTCAACTGACACACGGACTTTCAGCCAATGATAATCAGGACTTAAACTTCACGCAGTTGTTTAAGTCTGAAAACCCAAAGAATCAGCCACAGCTGCAATTTTATTTGCTGAAACATGCCTTCCTCGGCAGTTGCTCCAAAGTTCAGAACAGCCCATCCGTTGCAAACACCGAGTTGGTGAGCACTGGGGATCGGCCCCTAGGGAGATGGCAAAGCTGCTTTCCTCCGCCGTGCCCATGTTGAGCGGAAAGGCACCCTGAGACAAAGCCATCTGCCCTGCTGCTGCAGCTTCATGGCAGCACTGACCCCCTCCTAACCAGCTGCTGTCTTCAGGGACAAGGAGAGGGGCCCATCCCAGGCCGACCTTGAGACGTCCCCGTCTGCAGCTGCCAAGGAGAGGCCCTGGGCACACCTGGCATGGTGCAGGTGAGCTAGTGGGTCTCCACCTTAGACTCGCCCGTGAGTGTTGCTGACCTCCCTGCCTAGGAGGGGCCCGACTTCTCTGCTCTGGGCTATGAGCACTTCCAAGGGCTTGCCAGGCCCAACGCCCAAGACGACACTGTGAAATCCAATCCTCTGCTTGCTTGCGCCTGATGGACAGAATCTTGCCAGACTAAAGCTATAGCCTTCTAAAATACCAGATATGAGAGATTCTACAGTGTGGCTAACCTGAATTTCTTTCTTCCTCCCCATCCAGCTCGGGTCTGTGCAGCCTCTTGTCTTGGGCCCCTCTCTGGAATGGGCTTCCTCCTCCCTGGGAAACTGTGATGAAATTGCCCAGACTCCCCCCCCCCTTCTCCTTCTCTCTAACAAAAGCAGAACGTGGCTTTGAACTCTCAGATTTATTTCCGTTCCCTGGAAGGGCATGATGGGAATTATAGTAATGACACAGTCCCTCCCATGGGTGTAACTTTAAGCCATCAGTTCAGGGGGGAGCCCTTCAACCTCTTTCGGCCCCCACATACCTCGGTCGGAATCCGCGGGGAAAGCCATGGTCCTGCCTCTAGAGCAGGGGTGGGGAACCTTGGACCATTGATGGCTTGTGGACTTCAACTCCCACAATTCCTGAGCCAGCATGGCAGAGGAATAATTCTGGGAGTTGAAGTCCACAAGTCATAAAAGGGCCAAGGTCCCCCCCCCCCCGCTCTAGAGGCCGACTGACAAGCGATAATGCTCCATCTGGCACCAACAGAGAGAAGGCCCTGCCAGCCCTGGGTGAGCAGGGGAAAGTGGGGGGTACCAAAACACCTAGGACGGTGGCAGCCAAATTGCCCCTGGCCTTTACAGGACTGCAGCCACCCTTGCAGGGGGGTGGCCAGGAAGAAGAGGACAAGTGCAGCTGACCTCCCCCCCAAAAAAACAAGATGCCAATCCTGGTCACCCCAAGAGTCCCCGGGGGGGGCATCAAAAGAAGTCCTGATCCAAGACCCTCCAGCCTCTCTGTCAAAGAGGAAGCTGGGTAGATCTGGCGTCAGGTCGTGAATGGCAGACAGAGAGGAAAAGTGGCATGTTCAGAAAGGAATTTGTATTTCATTTATTTATAAAATGTATTGGCCGCCTATCTTACCACAGGGTAACTCTGTGGAATCGCCAGGAGAACATCCTCTGGGATGGCTTAAATCATGATTTTAAGGTTGTTTCCAGTTTGGTTTCTTTTAATTATTTCAAAATTCATTGTCTTTTAAAGACCTGTTTGTTTATTTGTGTCAGAGGCACCACAATTAAAGTAAGGCACACTAGAGGACATAAAATTTAAAATATAAAATGCAAGCTTAAATTAAACAGATCTTGCCCAGTAACTAGCAACATTAATTGTGTTCTGTCAGCCAGTGGACACCGATCAGGACACAAAGGGCAGGTATAGGTATGTGTTCTGGTCCGAATGTCACCACAATCACAAAGAAGAGAAGCCCCAGATGGCCCCATTTGTTCTAAAGAGCTGCCTTGGGTTGAAAGGTAGGCCAGGAGCTGAGATGCTAAGAATCCCCTTAGAAGAATCCCAATGACCCCCCACCCTGACCCCCACCCCCACCCCTACCCCTCAGCAGCCCAAGGAGTTACCAGCCTTGTTTGGGATACTAACTGACCCGGCAAAGCTGCTCCCGTTCCCTCCGGGACCTGTGCCCGCCTGAACAAGGAATAAGCACTTACCCACCCACCCCCCTTGCCTCAGCACCTGAGTGAGGGGGGGCCTCTTCCCTTGGTGGGACCTCCCGAAGGAGCCCCACCTCTGTCTCCTCCTGCGCAGAATTGCACCCACACCCCCGGCCTGAGAAAGAGCCCCTCACAGCTGTCTAGTGTCATTCATTGATGCTTTGGGGACAGAGAGAGAAGCAAGATTCGTCCTGGAAGGTTTCCATTAAAGCATCTTTGGCTGAAGTGGGTGACACGACCGATTGAAAAGCCAGGTTCGTGCAGCACATTTGACCCCAAATCTGGGTCATGCCGTGAAACCTGCAGGCCCCAAATCAATAAATCGGATTTCCTAGTCCTCACCATGTGCTGAAGCACCAGCCCTCCAACTCCCAAGCACCAATTCCTGCTTCAATCACAATTCTTATCTTTCCCCCATTCCTCCATCTCTCTGCATCTCTCTCTCTCCCTCCCTCCCCCCCTTCAGTCAGTTGACTTTTGAATAATTAGATAATAAGGCCACCATGTCCATCTTGCAGCATTTTCAAGGTCTTACTGGGCGAAACACCCCTGGAGCCCCCCACCCCCGAGGGAAGGCAAAATCCTTCCCAGGAAAGAATGGATCTGACCCAGCTCCTCATTGGCTGAAGCAAAACCTCATCATTTACAACCTTGAGGATGAGGGAAACCGCCACTTAAAATAACAGAATTAGAGAGTTGGAAGGGACCCTGGAGGCCTTCTAGTCAACCTCCTGCTCAAGCAGGAGACCCTGCATCGTAATTCCAGGCAAATGGTTGTCCAGACTCTTCTTGAAAACTCCCAGTGTTGGAGCATTTACAACTTCTGTTCCACTGGTTAATTGTCCTCACTGTCAGGAAGTTTCTCCTTAGTTCTAGGTTGCTTCTCTCCTTGATTGGTTTCCATCCGTTGTTTCTTATCTTGTTTTCTGGGGCTTTGGAAAATAGCTTGATCCCCTCCGCTTTGTGGCAGCCCCTCAAATACTGGAAGACTGCTATCATGTCACTCCTAATCCTTTTTTCCTTCCATGCAACATGGAGGTGGGGGCTCCTAGCTGAGGACATGGCCCCTCCTGGTAGCTCCAGGTCCTGCTTAAACTCAGCCTTGACTCGGTTTCTGCGCTTGGTTGCTGATCAACTTTCAGAGCAAGTGGCTCCAGTGGCCGCATTCTCACAGCAGCTTAACCAGGTCACTGAAAGACATACTGACTGCAGCTTCTTTGTCCGTGAAGCAGGTTAGAGTTCTCTGACAACTCTAGTATTTTGCAGCTCGACGGAATGTGCATAGGCAAAAGACAACTTAGTTAAGTGTGTTGTGCGAATCCAGGCTGGATCAACACCCTAGAGGGACAGGTGCACATCACAAGCAAAAGGAGACAACCCCAGAGGTGTGACTGTGACAGAATCACAGAGTTGGAAGGCACCTTAGAGATCTTCTAATCCAACCGCCTGCTCGGGCAGGAAACCCGATGACATTCAGGACAAATGGCTGTCCAATATCTTCTTAAAAGCCCGCATCAACTCCAGGGACACTGCCCTCATCATAAATACATGCCAGTTACCAAGCCCCCAAATTCTGAAGACACGATGTGGGGATGCCACGATGCTCATAAGTGCGAGATGGACGGCATATAAATTTAATAAATAGCTAAGCAAAAGGCCTCGGTGTGCTCTACCAAACGGGCTTCACCAACTCAAGAGAGTTATGGAGGTGCTCCAACATCTCCAGATCCCATCGGCGAAATAAGATGGCCTCGGCCCACATACATCCACCCCACTGCACGAATCTCTTTGGCAAACCCCATGGGGGGACCCTCCCAGGGTCGGAGCAGGACTTCTGTGGAGCTGGGACCGGAGGGGCTGCCATGGGCATCTGAAGCTCTGCGGCTCCTTCTGACCATGCCTCTCTCCCTCTTCCTTGTTGCCCCAGGCTATCTCTGAACCTAACCCATGGGGCTCCTGGTCCAGGGCCCCCTTCTCACCATGGGTACATTCAGACATGGCCTGGGGCAATAAAATAGCAGGACCCTCCCTCCAGTTATGCTCCTGTGGCCAATAACTTTGAATAAAACATATAGTTATAGCCTTGATTGATTAATTGATTGATTGATTGAAAAGATGGCCACCCATCTTTTCAATCAACTTCAATCAACAGTTGCTGACTATGGCAACTTACAAGCAGGTAAGGCAATAAAACAGCCAAAGCTCCCAGGAAGATAAAAATGCAAAATATCAACATCCTGGTAAGTTCACTGTCTGCCTTGCTGGAAAAATCAGGTTTTCCAAAGTCTTCCTAAAGAGCAGAAGGGTCAAGACGCTGTTCCAAAGGGCAGGGATCCATTTGGGATCCACCAGGGATCTAGCAATGCCTCTCTCCTTCCTGGCCCTGAGCAGCTCCTCACAGAGAAAGTCCTTGGCATTCCTGGCTGCCCTCTTAACGAGTCAAGCAGATCAGCAGAGAAGCCGGAGGAAAGGTTGCCATTGAGGATCCCTTCAAAGACAACCCAAACTTCTCCCCATCTTGCAGCACCCAATTCTCTTTCATCAGAATCATGGAACCCACCCCCTCAATTCTATTCTTGCCTCCAAAATACACCCCCTCCTCCAGGTGCTTGGTGACCACCAGTTGGCCAAGGCCAGTGCCCTGAGAGTTAAGGAGGCCAGGAAGCACCATGCCAGCTCTATACTGGGTGGGATAGAGTGGGGTGCTCAGCCCAGGCCCCAAAGATCTGCGAAAGACCCCTCCATCCTGGCCTTCATCTCATTCCTCTCCCCCCCCCCTCTCCCTTGTGCCAAAGCAGATCTGCAGGATCCCTGCTCATTCAGAAGAGATCCCAGAAGGAGCAAAGGAGGTCTGGATTCCTCTGACAATATTCCTGCCCTTTCCATGGATCCATTTAATTGATGTCCAGCCTTTTTTCCCCCAGACGCCAAAGGTGGGCTGCGGGTGGCTCTCCCTTGATTTTATCCCACACCCGGGTAAGCAGAGAAAGGGGCCGTTCTGGGGGGCCGGGGTGGGCTTGAACCTGACTCCCTCTGGTGGCTCACCAGCCTCCCCAACACTTCAATTGCCCACCGTGCCCTGGTTCTTGGCACCCCGGTTCCCCTGCAGCCCCGTCTCTGGGTGAGGGCAGCCTGTCCCCGTCTCCCTTCAGGAGAACAACCACAGCAGGACGAGAGGCCTCTCCCATCTCCAGGGTGCATCTGGGGAAGCCAAAACGGGGGTCTTGACTGGCTCGATCCAGCCAGGGGCTCCTGGTGCTCTCGCAGCCGCTGGATCCACCCTTGGGCCCTCCCTGCCCAAACAGACACTCAACACCCCACGACAGATTTCCGGCTCCCAAGGATTGCCCCTCCCTGTAGATCCTGCTGGGCTTGGGATCCTTCTCCCCAAATAAGAACCTCAGTTCCTAGAAGGAGCCCTCCAGGACCAGCTCTGGCTCATCCGGGGCCTCTGGGGGTCACCAAGGAAAACTCCTCTTGGAGCTTGGAGGACCAGCCGAAAGAGGCCCCAAAGCCCCTCTTTGGCTATGAAGAAGGGGCCCCACAAAGCAGGGTTGAAACTATGCAGCCCTCTGCCCCACTGTTGTTGGGGGTTCCGAGAGGGGCAGAGGGCTGCTGCTCATCTGGGAGAGCTCAGCTCAGAGGCAGCTCTGGCTCCCTGCCAGACTGAGCCTGGCAAGGAGAGAAAGGAGGAGGGGGAGGGGCGGGAGGTCCGCCCATTGCCCGGTTTGCCTACTGGTGGGGTGGGCAACAGCAGGGCTTCCTAAGGCCTCTCAGGACCACGCAGGCCTAAAGCGCCCTCCCCACAACAAGCTCAGCGCTTGGCCTGGTGCCGCTCCGAAGGAGGGTCAGGATAAGCGCCCCACACACCAGGCCCAAGCTCGGGTCTGGGGGGAAGGAGCACAGGGCGCCCAAGCAAGAGCCGGAGGCGGCTGCCACGGGCGGGGTCCGGCTTCTCCGAGGCCGCTCCAGAGCCGCCGAGTCGGGGGCAAGTTCTCCATGAAAGGAAGGGCGGCCGGATGGGCGACGACGAAGCGGCACCCCGAAAGCCGCGAAATGCCTCCGCTGCTGCGGCCTCCAGGCGGGAAGAGAAGCGGCTTCGCTCTTTATCTGGGCCGAGGGCCGCCGCCGCCGCCCGCCGCCGCCCCCCACCCCCACCCCGACGGCAAGAGAGGCAGGCAGGCAGGCAGGCAGGGATGGGGGTCCCGGGGGAGCGCTCATGCGGAGCGACCCTCTTGGAAGGGCAGGCAGGGAGCGGCCGGCGACCCCCTTGGCGGTCGGGAGGAGGGACCCCAGGAGCAAACGGGGCGTCCACGGCCCGGCTATGGCGCGAGGCCGGCGGGGGCCAGGCCCAGTTTCTCCGAGGAGCCGCCCAACGCTCAGCCAGCCAAACCTCCTCGGCCGCCGCTCCCAGGCCCAGCTTCTCCGCCCGGGTTGCGGACGTGCCCCGGGGAGCCCCTCGGAGCCGCGTCGGACAGCACCGCTCCCTCTCCGCCCCCCCTCCCCCCGGCCTTGGAGGCTGCCTGCGGGCTCAGCCCCTCCGCGGAGGCCGGGCGGGGGCGGGCGAGGGGCGGCCGGGCCGGGGGCGGCGGGGGCGGCGCCTTACCTGCAGCTGGGCGGCGAGAGCGAGTGGAAGGTGGAGAGCGAGAACATCTCCGCTCGATCCGCCATCTTCTCCGGGCGCAGCGCAGCGCCGCGCAGCCGAGGCGAGGCGAGGCGAGGCGAGGCGCCGCGGGCGAGGCGAGGGGCGGCGAGGCCGGGCCGGTCGGGGAGGCGGCGGCGGCGGCGGCGGCTCTTCACTGCGGATGCTGCCCGGAGAGGCTGGCAAGAGCTTCAGCTGCCATCGCGCGCTGGCGCTTCCTCCGGCCGGGCCCGGGTAAACAGCGCGGGGGTCTCTGCGCCTGCCCTGGCTGCGGCGGGGGGGAGCGAGCGGGCGGGCGGGCGGGCGGCGCAGCCAATACCCACCAGCCCGTCGTGCTCCGGCGCGGCGCGGCTCGGCGGGAGGCGGCTCGGGGGAGGGTGAGGATGGGTAAGGCGGAGCGAGGCTCCACAGCGCCCCCTCCCCACTGCGGATGCGCGGCGCGACACCTCCAGCATACCAGGTCGGGGGAGGCGGCGGCGGCAGGAATGTCCAGCCCCTCCCGGCGCCCCCACCCCGCCGCCAAAACAAAGCGGGCGCCCGATGCTAGCGTCGGGCGCCCGGTTGGAGAACGAAGGCTCTGCGGGCGAGGGAGGGGGCCAGCGGGCAGCCCTGCCCAGGCCGGCGGGTTGCGGGGCGAGGAGCTGTCCGCGCCGTTGGTGCTGAAGGGCGGCTGCGAGGAGCTGTCCCTGGGGCGGCCGGGCGCGGGCCGTTGAGGAGGCGGCTGCCCATCTGTCTTGCCGCGGGAGTCGTGGGGCTGCCTGGGGCGTCTCGGCAGCAGAGCGAGGCCCCGGCAAGAAAGCTTTGCCAGGTCCGTTCTCCTGCTGAGAGTGCAAGCGGGGAAAGGTCCCCACCGGGGCGGGCGGTGGGGGGGGGGGGGCAGGACACTGCCGGTGCCACGACAGGCCCTGGCGGCATCTGCCTAGTGAGGGGCCAGACTTCACACAGAAGCAGCCCCAAGAAACCCGGCCTGAGCAGGTTGGCGGGGGAGGCCTCCCTCCCTCCCCAGGGAGCCAATTAAAGAAACTCCAATTAAAGGCAGATCCTGCTGCTCCTGGGACTTCCCCACTAGGCCCTGCCCGGCAGCCTAGACTCCCGGTTGTTAAGATTGCCTGCAGTGTGGGCAAGCTACCGATCCAAGGCAATGCACCGACACCGCATTCTGCCTTCGCAGGAAACATGGGCCAAGAGAAGAAAAGTATGGACAAAGAGCCTTCCCCGGGCTGGTGCCACCCAGAATGCCCGGCCAACTACTCTGAATACTGAAGTGGGCATCTGGAGGGCAGAAAGTTGTGGCGACTTCTCTAAGGGCACCTGATGCTCCAGGAGGTCTCTGCTTTGCCCCTTTCTGCAGCACATACCATTCTGGCCTATAATTCAGTGTCGACTGGCATTAGACTGGCCACGTTGGCTGTGGATGATAAGACACTGGGACTGGCGTGCCAGGCTGGGGTCAGAGATTCATAATTGGCACACACATCTCTGAGAACAGGACCACGTCCTACTGGCCTCCCACCGCCTAGTGCACTCACATAGAATTGCCCTCCTCTGGGTGCCATCGGCCAGACAATGTTGGCTGGTGGTGCCCAGGATGAGGGCATTCTCTGTGGTCACACCGACCCTCTGGAATGAGTTACCCACTGGGCTCCAGACAGCCCCCGACCTTTGCACTTTCTGCAGCGACCTGAAAACATGGCTTCTTCAGCAAATTCCCTGATCTGCCAGGAGTTTTAATTGCTTTGGGATTTTAAATTGGATTATTTTAAAATCATTTTTTTCGTGTTGTTTTATCTTGTGAGCCGCGCCGAGTCCTACAGGACAAGGGCGGCGATAAATAAACAAACAAACAAACAACCATCTCAGCCAGCATCCCAGTAGCTGCAGCTTCCTTCCAAGGCAGAGACCCACAACCCTCTGTTCCAATGCCCATGAATACAGGCAGGGCAGGAGGTGGCCCTCCCCAGGACTAACCATGCAGCAAACGGGGTGGTGGGGTGGGGTTGGCTGATGGATGGATGTATTTATTTATTGGTGCAACAGAGCTCAGTTTTGAATGATGGTTTTTAAGTGTTTTCATTTTGTTCACCAGCCAGAGTTCATTTTGCCAGATGGAAGATACATGCACTTGTATGATAAATCAGTCTATCAAGCAGACCCAGAGGCTCAGCCCTTTCCTTATAATTGTCTAGGGTGTCATGAGATGATAATGCAACACATTGTGGAAACTTGGAAAACTGCCGTTATGCATGGAAGCGGCAACTCCTGCTTCCTCTTTCGTGTTCTCGTACATCCTCCATGCAGCCAGCCAGACACTCCCCCTCCTCCTCTTCCTCCTGTGGGGTCACCGACTGTTGAACTGAGTGCCATCTTTGTCCACCCCACTTCCCCCCCCCCCGCCCCAAGGGTTTCACCAGGTACCTCTGGCTCTGCTGCTTCACTTGTGTTTTTATTCTACCTGGTCAACTCAAGGGACGAACATGCCTAAAGCTCCTGCCTCTCATTTTCCCCACAACAACCCTGAGGTGGGTTATCACAGTCACTGCATATTCCAATGCACCACAGTGGATATTTAAATAAGTCTTAAAGTTGCCAAGGTTGGACATCCCTGTTCTGAGCCAAAGTACCTTTTAATTTGATATGATTGCGGGTACAAAACCTCCTGCTTTCCCCAAAGAGGCTCCCCTCAGCATCCCAGGCATTTTATTCCACCAAGTAGCAAGGTGACCCCACCCACCCACCCCAAAACGTCCTCCAGCCATCACAAGGCTTCTCCACCGGCCAGCAGAAGATCCAGGTAAGCCCCACCGATGAGATCTTTCTCCTCTATGCCTAAGTGGCTCATCAGTTGCCAGGCCGCTTCCTTGCCTTCCTGGGGACTCTGTTGCTCCTCTAACACCACCTGCAAGAAGGGAGTGGACGATGGGATACGGGGCTCATACGGCAAACCCCTCAACCCCAATGTGCAACCAGCTGCCTTGCAAAACCAAATTCATTTCCAACAATATGAGACGGACTGGGGGTGGGGGTCTCCAAACTTGGCAACTTTAAGATCTATGGACTTCAACTCCCAGAACTCACCATGCTGGGAGTTAAAGTTCACAAGTCTTAAAGCTGCCAAGATTGGAAATCCTTGAGATGGGCGAAAGTTGGTTTGTCTGAGAGACTGGCTTTTATGGCTACATCCTCCTCCTCCTCCTCCTCCTCCCAATGTTTTTTCCGCAGATGCAGCTTTTCGGTTCCACAAAGCCACCTGTGGTCCAACCGGGCGTTTTCATATCTGCATTTATTCTACAGGTAGTCCTCAAATTATGACAATTGAGCCCCAAATTTCTATCGCTAAGTGGAACATTTGTTAAGTTAATTTTGCCCCGTTTTATGACCTTCCTTTTGGTTGTTAATCAGCGTAGTTGTTAAGTCAGTAAGTGAATCTGGCTTCCCCATTGATTTTGCTTCTCAGAAGGTCGCAAAAGGGGATCACATGGCAACCGTCATAAATATGAATCAGTTGTCAAGCATCCCAATTTTGATCACGTGACCACAGGAATCCTGCAACGGTCGTATGTGTGAAAGACGGTCATAAATCACTTTTTTCAGTTCCGTTGCAACTTTAAACATTGTAAGTCGAGGACTGCCCGTGTCTCTCTGTCTTTGACCCAGCACAGAAAGCAGCACTTAATGAGAAGGCTCTTCAGATCCAGCCCCCACCCACCGCCCCCCTTTTTCTCCTGCAATAACCAATGTAAAAAGGTTCAAATTCAGCAAAAGCAGGGAAAAAAACCCTTTAGGATTCCAACTCACTCCTCTGCCTTCCTGTCAGTAGCCAAGTCCCTCTCTGTGGTTAAGTTGCAGGTGTGGCAATAATGGGGTTCCCCTTCGTTAAGCTAATCAAGGCTTCAGAGAAAACCTGGCCAACCGTCGCTTGTGGCTAGCAGGATCCTGGGCTTGGGGCATCTTCATCCCTTGGGAATCCTGCACACAAGTCAGCGCCTGGTGGTCTTCCTCCATTGCCCGCCTGCAGGGGTCTTCAAGGGGCTTCCACCCCTGCCAAAACCAGTTTTTCCTTAGCTGACAAAAATTGGCTTGCCAGCCCCCTCCTCTTCTTCAGTTCTTTAGCTCTGTTGGCTTCCTTTCGGCTCTTCCCGAGAGAGATGGAGCGCCTGTTCTCTGCAGGAAAACCTCAACCTGTTTCCTTCACGGCTCTTTTCTCTGAATCTGTTTATCACCTCCAGGCACGGTTTGACTGTCTGGGAGATCACGTGGCCACCTGGCGAAGTGTGTTTACCTGCTGCCTCCTGCCCTTGGGGAGAAGGGAGGAACAAGCCAGGAAACTTCCATGCCAGCTCTGGGAGCAGGCAGGGGCAAGGATGCACGCCCCCCCCTCCCCACAGCTGGAAGCGCTGGGCTACTGCAGCCCCCGAGTTAGGCTGGGTGGGTGGAAGGGATCTTGGGGGCCAGCTAAATCCACCTTCAGTTCAATGATCTCAAAGAACATTTTTGACCAAAAGTTGTCCAAACAGAGTCTGGGGATCCCAGGGATGGGGAACAAGCCTAATGAGAAATTATTTCTCTCTTCAACACAACTATAAACCATCTTAGTAACAGCACTGTCTCTTAAAATGACCTCTTTTTCCCACATCCCATCTCATACCTATAATCCACACACACCCATTTCAATCCTGCTGATGGCAAATTGTTATTTATGCATTTTGTGTGGAATTGCACAATTTTTGGCTGATCTCTGATCCTAATAGTTTGAAAGTGGAATCGAACCAGACTGAATTTCCAGCAGCGAGGGAGAACCAGAAGAGCCTGCCAGTCTGTCCGTGTTGTCAATGAGCCGAGGTGGCGCAGTGGTTAGAGTGCAGTACTGCAGCTACTTCAGCTGACTGCTAGTTCAGCGGATCAGCGGATCGAATCTCACCAGGCTCAAGGTTGACTCAGCCTTCCATCCTTCCGAGGTGGATAAAATGAGGACCCAGATTGTTGGGGGCAAGATGCTGTTTAGTATACTGTCGTTAATACTACACTGTATACTTACACTGTATAGTGTAAGCCTTGGAGAGTGGGCGGCATAGAAATATGACTAATAAAATAAAATAAATAAAACTGTTTGGTCTCTCTGTCCTGGCCTCCCAACTCTCCCTGAGAACATCATGCTCCCCAAATTCCCCCCCACCCCGGCCCCGTTCCTGCACCGACCTCCCTGCAGCTTATATACTTCATAATGCTTCCCAGCCCTCTCTAAGCGGTTTGCGGAATCAGCCTCTTGCCCCCAACAATCTGGGTCCTCATTTGACCCACCTCGGAAGGATGGAAGGCTGAGTCGACCTTGAGCCCGGTGAGATTCGATCTGCTGAACTCAGCTAGCAGTCAGCTGAAGTAGCCTGCAGTACTGCACTCTAACCACTGCGCCACCTCGGCTTTGCTCCTCTCCTCACTCAAGACTGCTCTAGGTGTGGATTTCGGCTCCCTGGAGTAAAGATCCAGGGATCAGAACAGAATAAAGAGTTGGAGAGGACCTTGGAGGTCTTCTAGTCCAACCCCGTGCTCAGGCAGGAAGCCCTGTACCATTTCAGACAAATGGTTGTCCAGTCTCTTCTTGAAAACCTACAACTTCTGGAAGCAAGTAGTTCCACTGATTAATTGGTCTAACTGTCAGGAAGTTTATCCTTATTTCTAGGTTGCTTCTTTCCTTGATTAGTTTTCATCTGTTGCTTCTGGTTCTGCCTTCTGGTGCTTTGGAGAATTGGTTGACTCCCTCTTCTTTGTGGCCGCCCCTCAAATATTGGAACACTTCTATCTTGTCACCCCTAGTCCTCCTTCTCATTAAACTAGCCAAGCCCGGTTCCTGCAACCATTTGTCGTATGCTTTAGCCTCCAGTCCCTTAATCGCCTTTGTTGCTCTTCTCTGAACTCTTTCTAGGACCTCAAACATCTTTTTTACAGTATTCGAAGTGGGATCTCCCCAGGGCATTATAAAGTGGATCAACTGTTCCAAACCCCTCTAGAGAAGCCCCAGTTGCTCGGGGGCTCAGCTCATGGAACGGAAAGGCCTCCAAGCATTGCTCCTCACCTCCAGCTCCACGAAGTCACCCAGTCCTTCCACCTGATCCACGTGGACACGGGTCTGGCCCACCATATAAAGGTGGCGCTCCTTCTTCACCACTCCTTGCTCTCCAAGCGCCTGGGACAGGGCTGCCTGTGTGGGGGGGAGAGGCGGGCAGAGCCCAGCATGGCTTTACACCCATTTACCAACCAGGGGTCATACAGTGAATCGCATATCCCAGCCCCCGCTTCTAAGAGGCCTCAAGGCTCCGTCTCTCTCCTTCCCTGGATACGAAGCCCAAGGGGTGGCCAGGAGCAGATGAGCTGCAAGGTGGGGATGAAGGTGCTTTTCCAAAAGGCAACTGGACGTTCTTGGTTTTTTCCTTGAAATCATTTCACTTCTCATCCTAGAAGCTTCTTCAGTTCTGAAGAACTGAACATGTCCAGAAATGAAGAAGCTTTTTGGATGAGAAGCAAAATGTTTTCAAGGGAAAAATCAAGAACGTCCAGTTGCCTTTTGGAAAAGCACCTTTGGGACAACCATGACCTGGATGACGAAGAATCTCCGTGGACAATGGGAGAGGAGGAAGAGGCAGCCTTGGAGCACAAGAGCAGGAGAGGACATCTGATGCACGTCCCGGAAACACGTGGATGCCCCGCAGGAAAGTGGCCAGACCAGACGAGGACCTGCCTGGGCTGACCCACTTTCCTCTGACCCTCTCCAGGGGGGAATAGGTACAGGGTCTCACACAGGATGACCTTCTGATCCGGCCTTGCATGGTAACTGGGCACTTCCAAGCTTTGGAGGGCTGCCTGCTGCCTCATTGCATGTGGAATTGACTTTGCACAACGTATTTTGGTGTTGACTGTTGGGTGTTGCCTGGCCTGGAAAAACGCCTCTCTCAGGTCTGCCAGGTCCAGTATCCTGCCATCAAAGGCTGGATGGGGGAAGGGACAAATGGGCAAGAGCTGTGTGTGTACATGATGGGAAACAGGGAGGGGAGGAATGACAGGTGATAAGACCAGAGATGCCCGGAAACCAGCTTGTACCAGTGGGCACCAAGGCCATGCACCCTGAGAAAGAACGTGAATTGCCTCAAAACTTTTCAGTGTTCTCAAAACATCCTAGATAGCTCCGATTAGTGAAATATGGACTGGTCACAGGGGGAGGGAAGAAGGGAAACTTTTCTGTATCTTTTCATGCAGGAAAAGCTTAGATCTAGCCTGACTTTACTGCAACCAACTTCCTTTAGTCAAATAACGTTTTGCTTTGGTCTAATGGAGTCAAGAGTTTTTCTTTCCTCAGGGACTGGGTTGGGGCAAGTCTGACAGCCTCAAACGTTCACGAGGATGCTGGAAGCAGAGATGGGTCCTTCCCCCCTCCAGAATGACCATTCTGTGCCTCCCAAAGCTTTGGGGACCCCCAAACCAGACCCTCAGGGCCATTCCCACAGCAAGCAGCCCTTCCCAGTCCACGAGGCGTTACCACGAGTCCTCCGGGGTCATCGGTGGGAGAGATGGTGAAATGAGAGAGCTTAGGGGCTGTTGAGTTCGGCCGATCATAAAACACCAGTTCTCCATGGCCATCCTGCAAAGAAAACATGGGTCAAGCATCGGCCTCACCTGGTGAAAGGCTCAGGATCAGACCAAACCTACAGATCAAAATAAGCAAATTAATCCTATTTTCTGAAATACAACCCTGCCAGGCTGTAATTTGAGGAGAGGCTGAACAGAAGCCTTCTACCTGCTCTTGGTCTTGCTCTTGAGGTGAAACTGGAGAGCAGCCGATTGCAGGGAGCTTCTTTCTCTCCGGCCTATCCTTGAATCCCTATTTTATTTGAAGATATGATCAGATAACCTAGATTGTCATTTATTTACATTTATTATTAAGTTTATCTGCCACCCATCATTCCAAAGTGACTGGGCAGCTTAGAACATAAAAAGATTAAAATTGTCAAACATAAACACTCATCCTAAAGCTGTGCTTGCTGGGAATGATGGGAGCTGAATGGTGGGGAAGTCTGCCATGGGTAGTCCTTGACATACACTCATCATGAAGCCTACTTATTAAGGTCATAATATGTCATAAAATGGGTCAGTCACATGATCGATCTAATTTTATGACTTTTTTGCAGCGGTCATTAAGCTGATCCAAGGTCATTAAGCAAATGCCCAATGTAAAATGTGGTCACATGACCATAGGACCCTAAATGCAGACTGGTTGCAAAGCTTCGGTATCTCTCTCCCTCTCTCTTTCTCTCTCTCTCTCTCTCAAACACACACACACACACACACACACGCGCGCACACACACACACACACACACACACACACACACACGGCAACTCCAGAGTGGCAGCTGCTGGGGGTCCCCTGGGGGCTTCTCAGAGCTGCTTGCCTGCTTAATCCTCAGCGTGAGGCTCCCAGCAGGCCAGACGGGGAAGGCCCTGCCTAGTGAAATGAACCTGCTTGTTTATTATGGAAAGTTCATCGACTTCTCAGGTTGACTTGTGATAAAGCCAAGAAGTGCCGGGATCGGATTTTTACTCTAATTCAGAAGATGTTTCTTCAAAGATACTTAAAAATGAAGCCAGAATTTGTTCCTCTTAGGTTGGGAGTACAAATAGCTTGAAAGGAAATCTGCACAAAGATGGAAAGACACATCAATTCCCAGATGGCCAGGGCGATAGGAGTTGGTGGAGAGGGGGAAATGGCCTGTTTGAATTAAAGAGAAGAATTGGTCTAGCTCGATTGCAACTGGGAACTACTTCTGGACGTTTGTACTTGAAAGCAAAAAAAAAAAAAAAAAAAAATGAAGCTCTGATTTTAGGTTTTGATTTTTAGAATAATTTTGTTATAGAAATAATTTGAAATATTTAGAAATGTAAAGCAAAAGGTTGAGGTTGTAACTTATTTGTATTCTACTGCACTGAAAAAAGAGAGAAATTACTTTTTCTTTCTCTTGCATTCCTCTCTCTCTTTAACTTTCTTAATTTTTACTTCTATTTGCATTTTAACTCACAATAAACTCTAATAACAAACAAAACAAAGCTCAAGCCATTTTATGAGTAACTTCCTGAAAGTTGTGTCTTTTCATTTTCATTATTTTCAAGAGTTGACAATATAATTGACAATCTTCACATAAAGGGAACGTTTTGTGATTCAGGAGTTGGAGCTGTGGTTGTAGTTCAGTTGCTAAGTTGTGTCTGACTCTTTGTGACCCCATGGACCACAGCACGCCAGGCCCCACTCCCTCATCCCCCCAAGTTTGCCCAACTTCCTGTTCGTTGCACTGATGACCCTTCCTAACCCATCTCCTCCTCTTCTGCGTTCCCTTCTCCTTTGGCCTTCTGCCTTTCCCAGCATCGGGTCTCCTCCAGGGAGTCCTCTCTTCTCATGTGGTGGCCAAAGTCTTTGAGCTTCAGCTTCAGAATCTGTCCTTCCAAAGGATCGACTTTAGGATCAACTAAAATGAGCAGACCGAGGTACTCTTAAGAGCCTTCCCCAACACCAAGTCCATTTCCAAATTCCAGAAAATTGTGTCTTTAGCAAAGCAAGGAGCACATGATGCACATGATGGATTTGGGAGTCCCTTGCAGGTGGCCCCAACTGGTCGGGGGTCGGAGGGGCTTCTCAGCTTTGGAAAAGCTTTGGCACCTTCAACCAGTCTCCCAGCCTGAGCCCCCCAAAAACCAATGAAGCCATTTCTGCCATTTCTGTGCAGCTCAGGCAAAATCTTCCCAACCTGGAGCCTTCTGGGGGCCTTGGAAGATCAGCCAGCAGATCTGGGCAGCCGGCTGGAGAAAGTCCTTTGACCTGAGCATCCCCCACCAAAAAATCTATTTCTTTCAGAACTGATATCCCAGAGCTCGAAGGGAGGCTGGGCTGAACCACCCCCCTTCCACCTCTGCCAGAGAAGAGAGGGCCGAGTGACCCTGGTTTCTTCTAGGCACATCTTATCAATGCCATCAATGTCATCAAGAGAGCCAAAGAGGTAGCTGGTGCTGAGAAGGATGGCCTGGCAAGCTGCTGCTCTGCCCACCAGACCTTGGAGTTCTGTCCTGCCCGGCAGGGGTGAAAACAGGAACCATCTCGGCACAGAATTAGGCCGGCTTGTATTAATTGGCAGGAGCCAATCCAGATGCTGTGGGGCGCCCCTCCCCTAACACCTGCCCATTATTTTCTAAGAGGACTGGGTGAGAGGCAGATCGAACACTGAGGAAGAGGGATAACTTCGGGAGCCCTGGGCAAATGGGAAAGGGAGAGAGGCTGAGCGGAAGAAACAGGTCGTTCAAAGGGAGAGGAGGGTTGCAAGAACCAGCAGGAAAGAAAGAAGAGAGAATAGGGGTAGTCCTCTACTTATGTCTAGATTTGAGCCCAAAATTTCTGTTGCTAACCAAGACATTTATTAGGTGAATTTTTCCCCATTTTACAGCCTTTCTTGCCACGTTGTTACGTTAGTATGGTAGCATGGTTGTTAAGTGAATCTGGCTTCCCCGTTGACTTTGACCCCGGGGCACTGCGACCGTCATAAATATGAGTACGTTGCCAAGCAGCTGAATTCTGATCAGGTGGCCCTGGGGATGCTGTCACAGTCCTAAGCGTGACAAAGAGTCATAAATCATTTATTTCAGTGCAGTTATAACTAACCAAACTGCTGTAAGCGAGGACTGCCTGTAAAGGAAAGAGGGAAACTGGTCCAAAAGAATGGAATTGCAGTGAATGATCCGTGCAGATGCTGCCACTTCTCAGACTGAAGAAACTCTCCAAAACTGGGTCACTAAAATTACCCAATTCAGGGCGGCTGGAACCCAGCGCTGGGATTTACACCTGGAATCAACCTACTTTTTGTGACAAGCCTGTCACTCGGATCGTCCAGGAGGAACATCTCTGAGCAGCAGCAGAAAATGTAGAAATAAAGTGGGCTGGAAGGCAGGGGGGGAAACTGCTTAGCAGATTTGTTTGAATTTGGGGAGTGTTTTCCCTGCCTGGAAAAGTTAAAGACGAAGGAGCCTCGCTTATCCTCAAAAGGGAGGGGGGCAAGGGTGGATCTGTCCCACTAAGCTGCATGGAGAAAGAATGTCCTGAAACGGGAACGGCCACTTCATGGGCCCATCCCGGACGGAAGAACTGGAGACTCCCTTGAAGGGCAAAAGTGGGGAAGCATACTGAGCCCCCCCCCATCCCGCTTGGCTGGGTTACTCACTCTGAAGTCGCGAACCTTCAGCCGTCCATGGGGAACAGGAAAGAAGGTGTCTGTCTGAAGGATGAGAGAGCCTGGGGATCCACTCAGCTGCTCCACCCTGCTGATCAGCTGGGCCAGCTCCTGCACCCGTGCCTTGATCTCCACATTGGCTGGCATCTACAAGACAATCAGAGATCAGGGGAAGCCAAGGGTGGGGGCCCCTGGTGCTCTCTTAAGCTCTAAATGGTTTCCTTGCAGACGTCTCATGACCCAACTAGGTAACATCCTCAGTGCTAGAAGGGAGGGGGGTTTCCTCTCTGTTTTTATATTAGTGGCTTGACCCATTGGTGTTGGCGGGAGCGTTTCCTTCTTGTTGGTTCCTCAATTAGCCTGGTGTCTATTGCTTGAGTGCTTGTTTGAGTTGGCCATTCCTTGCTTGGGGCATAAACAGAGCAACCCCTCTCTAGCACTGATGGGTCGTGAAACATCAGCAAGAAAACCTTCAAGTTCAGAGAGCACCAATTCTCCTTCTCCTCCCCCTCCACTCTGCAAACCTTCCTCCCTTCTAGCACTGATGATGCTACCTAGCAGGGTCGTGAAAGGTCTGCAAGGAAGCCACCCAGCTCACAGAGCACCAGGGACCCTGTGGCTCAATCCTGAGCTACGGCTGTTCTCTTCTCTTGAAGCCGAGGATCTCCGGGGGAAATCCCCCTCCAAGGAGCCCAGCCCAGCCCAGCCCACACCCCGCCCCCCGCCCACAGCTGCCGGCCAGCGCCTCTCCGCCCTTGTCGGGGCCGAGCAGACGCGGGGGGGGGGGGGGGGGGCGCCAGGCCAGCTCTTTCTTCGCGGGGGGGGGGGCGGAGTTTCTGCTTCTCCAAACCCCCGGACGCCCCAGACACGTGTAGGTCCCCGCTGGCTCCACGCCCCCTTCAAGAGGCCCCGCCCCCCAGTGGAGGGGCTGGTCCAGCTGGCAACGGCCCCCCGCGCAGGTTGCGAACGGAGCCGCCCTCCGGGGACGCACAGCCCT
Source organism: Ptyas mucosa (assembly GCA_012654045.1). NCBI lineage: Eukaryota > Metazoa > Chordata > Lepidosauria > Squamata > Colubridae > Ptyas > Ptyas mucosa. The sequence goes on from WNWU01000128.1 coordinate 430,844, forward strand.
TGTTCCGCAGCGCCCTGCACCCGTTCTCTTCACCCGACTGACGCGGCGGGGCCGGCTAGGCTGCCCTTTTCAAGGAACGCACCCCCAGTTGCGCGTTCTCACAAACGCCGCTACACGTGTCGCGACCTTCACCCTCGCCGGGTTCTGCCGTTCCGCGATTGGTGCCGCGGCCGCCTACGTCGCGTCCTCCGATTGGCCGCAGTCTCCTCCTTGCCCCGCCTCCTCTGTCCCGGGCCCGAACCGCAGCCCGTCTTCCGCCCCCGGCACCGCCCCTGGCCAACGGGAGCGCGGGGGCGGGACCGGAGGGGCGGGGCGAGGGGCGGGGTGGCCATCGGACGGTTTCTGCGATGGAGGCTCCGGATGGAGACGGGCCGGATGGAGACCGAGCCGCGCCCCGCTCGCCCCGCGGCTGCCCGGCCGTCCCCGCGCCCACCCGCCTGCGCGCCTTCCTCTGGTGCCGGGAGTTCCTGGCCGGGGCCTGGCGCCGCCTGGCCGCCCCGGAGCAGCTGGGCATCGTCCCCGTCAGGTGAGCCCCCCCGCCCGTGACGTCACCCTTCCCGCCCCGCCCGCGGAACGCCCCGCCACTGGGTGGCCGCCGGAGGAAGATGCCCGCGGGGGGTGGATGGGGGGGCAGGGCGGGGATAGCGGCGCTTCCCCCGGGATAAGCCCCGGTTTCTCTTGGCCGGGATCCCTCCGGAGCCCCTCGCTCTTCTCCCCCCGCGACTCCCGTCCCAGGCGGCTCATCCCGGGGAGGAAGCCTCGCACCAAAGAGACCCTCCGGCGGGGCTGGCTGGGGATTCTGGGAGTTGGAGTCCGGAAGCCACTTTTAAAAATAGCCAAGGTAGGAGATGCCCCCTCCCTCCCCCCACCCCCACCGACCCTCCCTCCCTCTCTCTGAGGCTGCAGGGTCTGCCACGCATAAGAGAACACCGGTAGTCCTCGACCTACGACCACAATGGAGGCATTTGTTAAGTGAGGTTTGTTCCATTTTACAAGCTTCCTTGCCCCAGCTGTTCAGTGAACCACTGCAATTGTTAAGGTAGCAACAAGGGTTGCTAAGTGAATCCGGTTGCAAGGGTCGTAAGTGTGAAAAACAGTTACGAGTGCTGTTGTAACTTTGAACAGTCACTCAATGAACTGTTGTAAGTCGAGGACTACCTGTAGCAGAGTTGGAAGGGACCTGGGAGGTCTTCCAGTCCAGCCCCCTGAGAGAAGCCAGGGATGCTGCCTGCGTCCCCAGGGGGAGAGGAGGGGGCTTGTCCTGTCCCACCGGCCCCCAACCTGCCTGTCTCTGCTTTCCCCGCAGTGGAGGGTTGAGCAACCTGCTGTACAAATGCTCCCTGCCGGATCACATCCCAACCGCCCAGGAGGAGCCACGCCAGGTCCTGCTTCGCGTCTACGGCGTCATCCTCCAGGTGAGCTTCAGCCGGGCCTTCTGGAAGCTTCCCTTCTGGCCCTGGGATGACCTTTTTTTTTTTAATTTGATTTATATGCCGCCCTTCTCCGGAGACTCAGGGCGGCTTACAATGTGTTAAGCAATAGCCTTCATATTTTTGTGTATATTTATACAAAGTCAGCTTATTGCCCCCACAATCTGGGTCCTCATTTTACCTACCTTAGAAAGGATGGAAGGCTGAGTCAACCTTGAGCCTGGTGGGATTTGAACTTACAGTAATTGCAGACAGTTGGTTTTAATCACTACACTTTTAGTCTGCTGAGCTAAACCAGGCACCTTGCCCGTCTGCCTGCTCCCGGGGCCCCAGGATATCCAGCCGGGGCTCTTCCACGAAGCAATGGCTTCCTTTAGTTACATAGTGTCCTTGACTTACAACAGTTCATTTAGCGACCGCAAGTACGACGGCACAGATAAAAGTGACTTATGACCATTTTTCACACCTATGACCATTGTAGCATCCCCATGGTCGAGGGATTCACATTTGGATGCTTGTCAACTGACTCACATTTATGATGGTTGCATGTGTCCCGGGGTCATGGCAAAATCAAGAGGGAAGCCAGATTCACTTAGCAACCATGTTGCTAACTTAACAACGGCAGTGGTTCACTTAATAACTCCAGCAACAAAGTTCGTAAAATGGGACAAAACTCATTTAACAAATTTCTCATTTAGCAACATAAATTTTGGGCTCGATTTTGGTCATAAGTCAAGAGCTACCTGTACTTAAGAAAACTGATAGGGCCGTTCTGGCTTTGCCGCCAGTGGTTGTGCGCCTCCTTCTCACGCATCTCCCCCCCTCCCTCCGTGGCAGCTGATCAGCGGCCGTGGGCTCCCCTGGCAGGGAAGAGCTGAAGCAGCCACTCCTGGGCAGTGGATTCTCCCAGACTGGCTTCCGTGGACTGATGACCGCTTGACCGGCCACTTAGTGCCAACAGCCTCGAGACCTCTGGAGCCCGGTTGGGAGGCTCAGGCCCCGGTAAGCCTGTCTGCGGGAGCAGCCCCTCCAGTTCTCCCTCTCTCTCCCGCAGGGGGTCGACTCGCTGGTTCTTGAGAGCGTCATGTTCGCCATCCTGGCCGAGCGGGCCCTGGGACCACGGCTGTATGGCATCTTCCCGCAGGGACGCCTGGAGGAATACATCCCGGTAGGTGCCACCCCTTCCCTCCCTCCCTGACAGGCAGGACAGGCTGCAACATAGGGCTGAACCTGGCCTGGCACTGCTGCCAGATGCCATCTCCAGGCACACGGTGATCCTGCCGGGATTTCTTTCTCCTCCTGCTTTGCCTGGAATGGGGGAGGGTCTCCTGCCTGAGCAGGGGGTTGGACTAGAAGACCTCCAAGGTCCCTTCCAACTGTGTTCTTCTGATTCCCGGAATCTCATTTTAGGAAAGTGTGAAGAATGGTGGTGAGCGTGCGGGTGGGTGGGCTGAGGGGCTGCCCCTCAGAATTTCGGCTTCTGGTTAGCGCCCCTCCTTGCTTTAAGGCGCTCAGGCCGCCACCCCAAGCAGAGGGGTGAGGCTGCCCTCACCAGCTGCCCCCAGAGTTGCTGTGGGAGAGATGCCTGTTGTGCAGAGATTTCCAGCCCCACCACGGCCGATCCCATATTCCACAGCTGTAGTAGTCCCACTCGCAGGACTGGCCCATTGGTCATCCCGGAGCAGCTCCTCCACCCAGGTGCACCGGCAAAAATACGAAGATTTCTCCACGGACCACAAAAATTTTCTCGCGGACCGGACCACCGGTTGGTGACCGCTGATCTAAACGGGGAGATGTTGGGCCTCAGTGTGGCTTTGTGCAGTGTGTGTGTCACGAGTCCTTCGCTCCCAGCCTGGTTTCAAGAGATTTTGGGGGACTTACAAATCAAGGTGACCTCGGGGTCTCCCAGAGGCCTTTGTGACCCCCTGCAGCCTCTCCTCCCCATCCGCTTCCCCGTGATTCTGAGCTCCCCGCTCCCCCCCGCCCCCCCCCCCCCCCCCCCCCCCCCCCCGGCCTCAGGGCTGCCCTCTTGTCTCCACCCGCAGAGCCGCCGCCTGGTTACGGAGGACCTGCCGGAGGCCAGCATCTCGGGGGAGATCGCAGTGAAGATGGCCCGCTTCCATGGCATGGTGATGCCTTTCAACAAAGAGCCCAAGTGGATGTTTGGCACCATGGAGAGGTGGGTGGCCCTTCGATGTCCTGGCTGGCCCCTTGGCTGCAGAGGTGACTGGGGCCGCTCCCTGGGCGGGTGGCCTTGCAGCTCTCACCCTGCCAAGGACTCCAGAGGCCACCTGGGCAGGTGTTTGGGCCTCTCCCCCACCTGTCCTCCTCCCCTCCAAGGCAGCGGGAGCCTCCCTTCATCCTCCTCCGTTCCTGGCAGGTACCTGAAGCAGATCTCCGAACTCACCTTTTCCCAGGAGGCCCAGCGGCACAAGCTTAACCGGCTCAAAGCCTACAACCTGGAGGCCGAAATGCACAGCCTCAGGTGAGCAGGCAGCCAGAGAGAGGCCACCTGTGGGGCTGCCAGACTCTGGGCCATCCTTCACTTGCCCCAGCCTGGCTCCTTGCCAGCTTTGCAGTAGTCTTCCCCCCCCCCCCCTTCCCCCTGGGATCAAGAAGGTGCTGCTGGTGGGGCAAGGTGGATCCAGGTTTCACACCCAAAAGACAGCTTTGTATGGAAACTAGGAGGGTGGTGAAGTCACATTCCACATGGCTCAAGACAACCCTCTTGTCTTGTGGTGCCCCTCCCTCAGGAAGGAAGGAAAAGGGGCTGAGCTGTGCAAAGCCCCTTTCCCGTTTTCTCTCTTTCTTCCTCTTCCCCAGGATGCTGTTGGAGGCCACGCCGTCCCCTGTGGTTTTCTGCCACAATGACGTGCAGGAAGGTGAGGGCGGCAGAGACTCGGGGCCCTCGCCACCACCGGGCCGAAGCCCAGAAGGAGGTCCTGGCCAGGCTGACAGCCAACTCCCCTTGCCCCCTTTCTCCCCACGCAGGGAACATCCTCCTCCTGGCTGGCCGCCAGGCCTCCTCCACGGACCGGCTGATGCTCATCGACTTTGAGTACAGCAGCTACAACTACCGGTAGGCAGGCCGGCCGGCCTCCGCAGCCGGGCAGAAGGCCAAGGGCCCCAGGGAGGAGAGAGGGTGGGCTGCCTTTTCATCCCATGGCTTCCCAGCCTCTTAGACTTGGCTAGGAGGGCTTTGACTGCCAACTGGGAATACAGTTAGTCCTCGACTTTGGACCACAATTTGGCCCCAACTGTTTTTGTGGCTGAGTGAGACATTTCTTAAGTGAGTTTTGCCCCATTTTACGACCTTTCTTGCCACCGTTGTTACGTGAGTCTGGCTTCCCTGTTGACTTTGCTTGTCAAGAGGTTACAAAAGGGGAGCACGTGACCTCGGGACACAGCAACCGTCATAAATATGAGTCAGTTGCCAAGCCTCTGAATTTGGATCACGTGACCAAAATGGGGGATGCTGCAACAGTCGTAAGGGTGAAAAAATGGCCTTTTTTCAGTGCCATTGTAACTTTGAACAGTCACTAAACCAACAGTTGTAAGTCAAGGACTACCCATAGTCTCCTGGTGACTCCCTGCCTGCAGCCAGAGAGAGGGCGGCTTTGCTATTTCAGTTCTTCCAGGAAATTTCTCTGCTCTCCAGTCCTGCTTTCCGTGAAAACCTCCCCTGGAATTCCCCCAGGCCAGGCCTTGCAGTGACTGGCCCCTCACTACAAATTAGCCAATTTTATTTTAATATGCCGGCTGTCTTTCCACCTTAGCCTTGATTGGTTTATTGAAGTGACCCCTTTCTGGGACGTGTTTTATATGGTGGTAGAAAGTAACCCAACAGTGCTGGGTTTGTATAACATGCTCTATCGCACGCACGCACGCACACACACACACACACACACACACATATACAGATCCTGAGCAAAGATTAAAAATGAGCTTAGCCGGAAGAGAGCACTGCAGAAACCCAGCAATTCCGTGAAAGTGCCCAGGGGGTTTGTTTGGCGTAGCAGGTGGTGAAACCTCAGAAAAGAGGGTTACAGCCATTCCTCGACTTAAACGATCATGGAACCGGCCCATCACAGTCAGAAGTTGTGACAAATCAGAAAACAGACTGGGTTATGGATCAGACCCAAATTTACAACCTATTTTCTGGCGGTCATTAAGCTAATCTGTGGTTTGCAATGGGCTCAGTAAATACCGGGTTTTGGCAAAACTCATAAAATGCGGCCGGATGACTGCAGGACACAGCAAGCGTCTTTAAATGCAGCCGGGTCACTCAGTGCCCAAAGTTTAGTCATGTGGCCGCTGAGGGAGGGGCAGCCGTGGGGACTTGGAATCCGGCTGGTAAGTAACCCCAAGGTTGGACCCTTGTTACTTTGAACAGTCGCTGAGCAATTGGTCATAAGACAAGGACTACCTATGTACTGTAAGGAGATGTTTGGAGAAACACCCGGTGCTCAGCTTTCTCTTCCTCCTGCAGGGGCTTCGACATCGCCAATCACTTCTGCGAATGGGTCTACAGCTACGCCCACGACGAGTGGCCTTTCTACAAAGCCAGCCCGGAGAACTACCCCAGCCCCGAGCAGCAGGTGGTGGCCCTGGGCTCCTGGGGGGAGGGCGGGGCTGGATTGGAGGAGGGGAGCAGAACCGCTGGCTCAGGAATTCTGGGAGTTGAAGTCCGCCGGTCGTGAAGAGGCCATCGTTGCCCGTCCCTGGCCTCGAGGCCTGCAGGACCCGAAGCTCCAACCTCCAGCCTGGCTGCGGTGCTCATTGTTAACAGTGCACCCTGGAGGGACTCCCACGGTCTGAAGGATGCGCTCGTATTTATACATTTCAGGAAAGGAGGAGAAAATAATACGCTAAAAGATAGGCAATAGATTTTTCTTCCCTGCCCTTCTAGTGCTTCTATCCTCAAAGAAACAGGATGGCCTTAAGAGCAAGAAACAGGTGGCTTACGTTGCCATAGAAGCTTTGATACAGCAGGCCTAGGATTTCAAGGTTGCCCCGGTTAGCACCCATTCTCTCTACCTTTCTGTCTTGCTAACCTGCTCCCCATTCCTGCAAGGCTCCGTTTCCCTCCCACGCTGGGTGGCCCAGCAGCAATGACCCCGGAAGTCTGGACAGACCTGGTCTCTTTGGAAACAGAGGTGGCCCTCGAGCCTGCCTGCTCTTTTGGAACTTGAGCTAGTGAGCTTAGAATTTGATCTATCCCTTGGTCTCGCTTTCTGCTGTGGGAGTCTTAGTTTAAATGCCCAGGTTTTTCTTCCTGCTCTCCAGGACTGTAAGTTGCCAACAGTCAACTTGGGTGGAACCTTGGAGGTCTTCTAGCCTAACACCCTGCTCAAGCAGAAGACCCCCTACCATTTCAGACAGATGGCTGTCCAGTCTCTTTTTAAAAGCCCCCACAAATTCTGAAGTCAAGCCTTTCCACTGGTGGATTGCTCTCACGGTCTCCTTGGTTTTAGGCTGGTTCTCTCTTTGCTTAGCTTCCATCCATTGCATCTTGCTGTGCCTTCCGGTGCTTTGGAGAATAGCTTGACCCCCTCTTCTTTGGGGCAGCCCCTCAGATATTGGAGGACTGATATTGTGACACCTTTAATCCTTCTCTTCATTAAATATACCCAATTGCTGCAACGGTTCTTCATATGTTTTAGCCTCCCGTTCCTTTAATCATCTTTGTGGCTTTTCTCTGCATCCTTTCTAGAATCTTTTTTACATTGTGGTGAGGTGTTGGGTGGCAGAGCTGATTGATGGATCAATTGAGCATCTTCAACAAAGGGGAATCTTGCACCTCCTGAGCAGCGACTGTTCAGGAATTGTTAGGAACAGGTTGGGAAAGTCTTCACCATGCCCAGCCTGAAGCCGCTTCCTCCTTCTTGAATTCCATGGGGTCTCTATCATCGCCCCCAATTTTTTTTTGCCCCAATTGTCCCTGGGATCTCAGCAGCTTTGCCTAGTGGCAGGCGGGAGGCACAGTTTCAGAAGGTGGGCCTCACCTGTCTCATTTTCCCTCAGCTGCACTTCATCCGGTGTTACCTGGAGGAGGCAGGTGGGAAGGCCGACCCCCCCTCACCGGAGGAGCAAGAGCGCCTGGAGGCCAAGATGCTTCTGGAGATCAGCCGGTCAGTTGTGGGGCTGGGGGGTGGCCGGAACCGCTGCAGCAGCCAGCACAGGCATTTCTTTGGGTTGGGGGTGGAGAGCTGTAGCTGTTTCCTTTAAGGGTGGGGGGTGGGCATTGCAAGAGGCTTCGGTCTGCCCCTCATTCTCCTGGGAAATGCTCCCGATTAGAAAAAACTGCCTCTGTGGGGCATGAATGGCAGATACCCCCTCTTCCTCCCTTGGCTGACATTCTCCCTCCCCCCCCCCCCCACTTGCAGGTTCACCTTGGCCTCCCATTTCTTCTGGGGCCTCTGGTCGATCCTGCAGGCCAAGATCTCCACCATTGAGTTTGGCTACCTGGTGAGTGCCGAGGGCTGGTGCAGGAAAAGGCGACTTCTCAGCCATTTCCATACGGCCTAGAGGGATAAAGGGCTGCTGCTGGCCCCCCAAGGGGTTTCAGGGTGCTGGGCTGCCCCTCCCTTTTCCCAAACCAAACTGGGTCTGGCAGGGAAGGTGGGTCACTTTCCCAGTCCATCATTCCCTCCTGCCAGGAATACGCCCAGTGCCGCTTTGAGGCCTACTTCCAGCAGAAGGCCAGGGGCGAGTGACCGTTGGCTGACCAGGGCTGACATATTGGGCAGCTGGAGCTGAAGGACCAAGACTGGAGGGGTGGCTGGTCAGCCCTCCTGCAAGACACACTCTCTGCACGTGTGCTTTGGTGCTGTGATGCCTGGATTTACTCAATCAACCTGGTTTTGGGGGGCTCCTGTGACGCCCTGCAGGGCAAGCAGTCAACCTCCTCCTGGATGGGGTGGGGGTGGGGGGTCAGTGCTACTTCTCGGTTGCAGTCCAGGTTGACAGACAGGAAGGGTATCGTGTCCACGGCCTCTCACGCGTGGGGTGCCTCAGGGCTCGAAGCTCTGCCCTCTCCTGCTCAACCTCTGCATGACACCGCTGGGAAGCACCGGCTGCAAGTGAACCACCAGGCCCACCGGTGAACTTCGCACGCCTGGTCTGGTTGCTCACGCCTGACAGCCCCCGCTCAACTGCGTTCTCATCCTTGGTCTTGGAGGGGGCCACATTTCCCGGTTCCAGACCGGGGTGCAGCTTGGGGGGGGGGTCATCCTGCCACAAGACGAACCTTTGCGCTTTTCATCCTGTGCACCAGTTGCACCCTCTGCCTTCCCTTCAGACAGTCACTCATGCCATGCTCATCTCAGTTAGATTACTGCAATGCACTGTAGGTGGAGCTGCCCTCGAAGACCACTTTCTTTACCACCTGGTGCAGAATGTCATGGGCGCCTCTCGTGTGCCCTTCCGTCACCATTGCGACGTGAGCTGTGCCAGCTGCCAGCCGGCATCCATTGCCTCCAAAACTCTGCAGGTCAGAGAGCTGGAGGGCTGCTTGTCTCTGGTCATTTCTCGAAGGGATATCCGCCAAGTCCCCCACCCCCGATTAAGCACTGCCACCTTGTGGGACCCGGGAAGCCTTGCTTCTCTCTTGGGGCCCCCAACCCTGCCCCAGGCTCCTCCAAAGATAAAGATGGGGGCCCCCTCGGTTCCAGAAAGCATTGAAAACTTGGCTTTGGTTCCAGGCCAGGGGCCGTTTATTATACTCAGTGGGCCCCGTTCTGTCCTCTTAATTCTGTCGCTGATTTTACTCTGGGCTAATAAATCAATGAAATGTCCAGCATGGAGGACTCCGAAGACACACACACGCACGCACGAGCTTTTCTGCTGCCCATTCTCAGGGCAGCTCATCCCTGAAGCACTGGAATAGAGCTGTGGATGGATGCTTTGCACTCTCGGTCAGAATACTGTACAAAATAAAAAATGTTCATTTGTAGAAAGCTGCATTTCACCATCATGTTTTATTTATGAATAAACAATGAATCTCGCCATTGGAGGCAACTCTGGGTGGCTTTACCTTTTCATCCTCTTGAAAAAGGCAGAGGAGGGGTCTGAAGGTAGAGAGCTCAAAAGGGGGGGTGGAGTGGGGGGGTCTGAAGGTTTGTGGTCCAGCAGCAGCAGAGCCTTCGGGCAGGGCAGCCAAATGCTCCCCTCTTCCTACGCAAGAGGAACAAAGGCTTGACTGCAAACTGGACCTGGGGGCCCTGCCTACGTTGCAGAGGTGGGAGGATCTGACTGCCCAGAGTGGATGGAGAGAAGCCCTTGCCAATTTCCCAGGGCCGGAGCCCGAGGAGAGACCAACTAGGGTGGACAGGCACCAAGAGGGGAGCTGAATGCCAGCTCAGTTCGGCTCACCAGGCCTAGGGAGGGGGCTTCCACCCGCATCTTTTCGCAGTAGGTCCCAAAATCCACTCTGCCCGAGGGTCCCCATTAACGTCCCTATTCCAGCCAAGGTGAGCCACCCTTGCTATTCAGTCCGCCGCTGTTTATCCTGCCCCTCCAGGGATCGGCCAGCCCAACTCTGATGCCCTCCAGATTTAGAGGGCTACAAATGTGCTCGTCCTCCAGCTTCCCTGCCCCCCCCGCTTTCCCTGGCTGGCAGAGGCCCTAAAAAGAAATAGCTGAGATCCCCCTCCCCAATTCAGATTCCTATTTTTGCAGCCTTCTGCCTAATTCTAGAAGCCCAATTTCGGGAGCAATTGCTGAGCTCCAAGCAATTCCTTAATCCATCCCTGAGCTTTCTGTAAACAGCCGTCAAAGGCCAGCCCGTCTCCTGCTTAAGCCTTGTGCACATGGTTTCCTCCAAGGACGCAGACGGGTGTGGCTGGCAGGCAGGGCAGGGCCCCACCCAGAACAGCAGAATGGAGCCTCAGGGCAGCCCTTTTTAATCTCGCAGCCTTTGAGATGGATGGACTTCAACTCCCAGCATTCCCCGGCCAGCATGCAACCCACAAATCATTGCGGCTCCTCTGTGTCAGCTAAGCCAGCAGAGACATTGCTACAATATCTGGGGATAAGGTGGGTCCAGATTCCCTGCTGGAGGAAGTGGGGGGGGGGAGGGAGGGCCAATTCATCAGCTCCAGTTTATGAGGCTTCAGAGGTGGACTCCAACGTCTGGAATGGACTGACAAGAGTCACCCGAAGAAGAGGACAAGTTAGCCGTATTCTCAGATATGGAGTGGGTTGACAAAGCCCCAACACATAGTTGCGTTAACAAGAACAGAGGTGTGCAAGTATACACTCGGGCCCCCAAGTGGACAGAACCCCATTAGCCAGCAGGAGAACTGGGGAGAATGTTCCCCTCCAGCAGGATCTTTGGACGAAGGCCAGAGAGCTACCAGACCAAAATGGTTCAGCAGATTGCCCATGCAATTCAATGCATTAACAGAGGGATAGAGTCAAGATCACATGAAGTTCTACTACCGCTTTACAAAGCCTTAGTAAGACCACACTTGAAATATGGCATCCAGTCCTGGTCGCCATGATACTAAAAAGAGACTCTGGAAAGAGTGCAAAGAAGAGGAACAAAAATAATTAGGGGGCTGGAGGCTAAAAGATAGGAAGAATGGTGGCAGGAATTTGTCCCATGATGGCAAACCTATGGCAAGCGTGCCAGAGGTGTCATGCAGAGTCTGAAAACATCCTGAAAAATGGCCTGAAAACGGCCCCAGAAACAGACATGTGCGTGCCAGCCAGCTGGTCTTCGGATTTCCAGTGCTCCGGAGCGCATGCACAAGCGTTCCTGTTTGGGCACTCGGTGCCAAAAAGGTTTGCCATCACTGGTCTAGTCTAATGAAAAGAAGGAATAGGGCAGACATGACAGCACAGCTCCAATATTTGAGGGGCTCCTAGAAAGACGAGGGGATCAACCTATTTTCCAAAGCACCAAAAGGCAAGACGAGAAACAATGGCTGGAAACTTAGCAAGGGGAGAAGCAACCCAAAACTAAGGAGGAATTTCCTAATGGCGAGAGCAATCAGCCAATGGAACAGAAGTTGCCTTCAGAAGTTGTGGGTGCTTATTATAGGAGTTAAAGATCTAGGGATAATTGTAACTTAACATATGTTAGCATATTTTAGTATCATGTTTGGGGAATGCTTACCCTGTGCTTGTCCCGGGAAGTTCAGAGGGGGTTAGGGGGGGAAGGGGAGGGGGGCTAGGGGGGGGAAGGGGAGGGGGGAGGGATAAGAGGGTGGGATTGGGTTTGTGTGGGGGATTGGGAGGGGGGAGAAAATGTATTTTTTATAAAACTTTTGAATAAAAAAAAAGAAGTTGTGGGTGCTTCAAGGCTTTCCAAGAGACTGGACAACCACTTGTCTGAAATGATATAGGCTCTCCTGCTTGAGCAGGAGGTTGGACTAGAAGACCTCCAAGGTCCCATCCAACTATTATTATTCTATTCTGTTCCATTGTCCTGCCCTGCCCTATCCTAATTGCTCTGTTTTATTCCTATCCTACAGTATTCCCATTCCATTCCATCCCATCCCATCCCATTCTAAATAGACCAAAGACCCAGGCGGGCCGTTCGACAGAGAAAATGGGCTGAATAATTGCAGGTGAGATCCAGGTAGTCCTCGCTTAGCAACCGGTCCCTTATCCACCGTCCAGAGCTACTGAAGGCCCAGTTCTGGAGTTCTTATGGCTGCTTCAGCAACCTCTGACCCCATTTTGGATGCTGGGCACATTTTTCACCCTCATGACCCACAGCTGAACTCAACGTTTCCATGGCTAAGCGAGGCTGTTATAAAGAGAGTTTTGTCCCCTTTTACAGCCCCTCTTGCCACAATTGTTAAGTGAATCTGGCTCCCCCGTTGACTTGGCTTCTCAGAAGGTCGCCAAGGGGGATCACGTGATCCCAGGACCGTCATGAGTCAGTTGCCAAGTGTCTGAATTTTGACCCCATGACCGTGGAGATACTGCAATTGTTGTAAGTATGAAAAACAATCATAAGTCACTTTTTCCAATGCTGTTGTAACTTCGGTCACTAAATGAATGGCTGTAAATTGAGGACTACCGGTGGGTAACCTTAGCAGGATTCCTTTGATCTCCTGCCTTTCATTCCTCTCAATTTGCTGCTGCTTTTTTTTTTCTTTCTTTTTTTCTGCCCCCCCCCCCCAAGGCAAGGGCTCCACTGGGGCCTGGGGCTGGTGGGGCCTTTGCAGGACGATGGTGGGCTCCTGCGGCAATTAGCAGCAGAGGAAAAGGCCCAGCAGCAACTTTCACACACCCCGTTGCAATTGTGTGGGGTGGTTATTTGAGGCTTGGTGTGTCCCAATGGGCTGTGTCCAACAGAGTTGTGGGCACCCAGCCTCTTGCCCGTTTAGAAGCTGGGTCTCCTGGGCCCCAAAGCTCAACAGCTGCAATTCAGACCACCCGTGAAATCCCATCTTTGGAAAGAGGAGGCTGGAGGGCAGCAGTTGCCTGACAAGAGAGGATGGGGGGGGCTGGGAGAGGCAAGGGGTTGGGGGGAAGCTGGCTGGCTGGCAGCAGGGTGGGCAGCCCAGGACAGCAGCTGTCCTCCCCTCCTCCCAGCCAGCCGCCCTCTCACCCAAATTCCAGCCCCTATTTATAGCACAGGGTGCCTGGCAGGACAGCCTCCTTGTTCCCGAGTACAGCAGCCTCACGTTTCGCAGCAGAGCAGCTGCAGAGCGCCCCAATTCTGCCCTTGTTGTGCCAGGCAGGGGGTGTGTCCCTGTTGCCAGCCCTCGCTTGGCCTCTGCCACCTGGAAACCTACCCAAGAGCTTTCCATCCTTCAGCCTGGTTTGTTGGTTAGCCAACAAAATGATAACAAATGGAACCACTGGAACCACGGCTCAGCATGAGCCCAGTCAGTGCATCAGGATGGGGGGCTCGGGGGGGGGGGGGGGGGGGGGCTGTGCCCTCCCTTTCCCTGCCATAGGGCCTCCCCCACCATTTGCATCTGACCTTTAACCTGCAGCTGAAGGAGCCAGTGGCAATTCTGCCCTTCTCTGTTCTTGTAGATTCCCTGTGCAAACAGACCAGCGGCTTCCGTTCCCCTGATCCATTTGCACACTCGCTGAACCCGTTGGCTGCATTAACACCACGCAATGACCTGTAAAGCGACCAGGAGCACCGGTGGCCGGGCGAATGCACCTGCCGGAGCTTTGCTTCCTGGCCTGGCTCTGGTTGTCGTGTGAAGCAGCCAGGAGGCAGGGAAGAAAGAGCTCGAGGCCTAACCAGGGCACCGATCACCCTGGGGTGGATCGGAAACAGGAACAAACTAAAACCAAGCGACGCGAGCAGAGCCCAGCTGAGCATGTGGCCGAACTGGGAGGTGCGAACCCGGAGGGCACAGACAGACGCGCCCCGTGACCCGCTCCTCGCCCTGGAAGCCCTGCGCCCGCCCGAGGGACGCAGTCCGAGGCTTCCAGGCGGGGTCCGGCCGGCGCGAGGGGGGGATCAGGCCCGGAGAGAGGCGGCGGGGAACCTGCCCAGTGCCCGCCATGCCCGAAGCGGCGCAACGGGTCGTGGAAGGCCCGCAGGCGGAGGTGGGGGGGGGGGGGCTTTGCATTGCAACCCTGACCCGGGTCAGAGGCCGCCCAGCCCCGTCGGGACGCCGGTTGCTATGCGCGCCTCTCTCTTCTCTTAGGAGCCTGCACGAAAAAAGGAAAGCTGAGGGCGCCGAAGCGGCCGTGGGCGGGGACGGGGCCTGCGCGACGGTTGGGCGGAATCCTGGGGCCGCCGCGCGCAAAGGCCGCTGGAAAGCAACGGGAGGCGGCGGCGGCGGTTTGCACGCGGGACCCGCGCGGGGTTGGGCGCAAAGCCCCGGCCCCGCCCCAAGGGAGAAGCCCCCCCCGCCCCTGGCCGGCCGGCGAAGGGTCTGGGCCGCAAAATGGGGAAGGGGCGGGCCAGGCTGAGAGCGACGTGGCGGAGGCGGGTGGGGCGATCCGTCCTCGGGCCAAACGGGCTGCAGAGTCCCGGCCGGCGCCCTGCTTTGCTCGCTCGAGCAAGCCAAGAGGGGAAAGACCGTCGTGGAAGACCCAGAATCCTCGCCAGGGACCCCCCAGGCGAGACCCGGTCGCCTTGGATAAAAATTCCGCCTGGAGACCCCCGGAAGCGCCCCGCCTTCCTTCAGCCCCCCCCTCCCTCCCTCCCGTCGGAGAAGGAGACCGGAGCCACCTTAGGTGCTGGACGGAGCGGGCAGGGGTCGCGGGGCCCGCCTCTTTCCTAGCCCTCGGGGGAGGGGCTGGAGGCGCCGCCCGCTTCCTCTTCCCAACTAGGGCCGACGCCGCCACCGCGGGTGTCCGGTTACAGAAGGGCCGCCGCCGCCGTGTCCGGTCGGGGGGAAGGAAGGGGCCAGCGGGGCGCGGCGACCGGCCTTTTCCTCCCGCGCGGACAGAGCAGCCTCCCCGTCCGGTCGGTGAGCTCCGGGGCTGCCCTGGGGGCGGGGGTCCCTGGCCTTTCGGCTCGCGCGGCGTGGCTCGGCCGGGGAGGCAGGAGGGGCTCCGGTACAGTCCCCGCTGGGCCCCCTCGAGAAAGGGGCCGCCGCCCAGAGCTGCTGAAGGGTCCGCGCAGGGGGCTCCGAAGATGCCAGTGGGAAGTCAGGATCCAACCTTCTTCACCTTGGGAAGATTGACGTTGGGAGCCTGATGAGTTTGCTGCCCGAAGTCCCGAGGCCCCTCTTTCCACGGATTTGCTCCTTTTAGGGTTTTGGATGCTTGAAGACTCCGCCCCCCCCCCTTGTTTGTCACAGCTGCAGCCCCCCAGGCTGTCTTTGTGGGGACGCCCAAGAGAGCGGCTTTCTTAGGGCAGCTGCGCTGGCAGAATCCGGGGACGGGGAGCTCTGGAGGGTCCTCCGGAAATCCCTGGGTTGGGTCTTGCTCAAGAAGCGGCATGCGGGGGCAAGGCTGGACTCCTGTTTCCTGAGGGGGGGATGCAGCCCAAGAGGGTGGGCTGGCTGGGTGACAGCTTTTTCTTGATCTCCAGCAGGTGGGGGGGTGGGGGTACGACACCCAAAAATCCTAGGCTGCAAAGGAACGGCCACTCCAGCAGTCTGTGGATTGAGGAAGGGTCTTCTGGAGGATGCGGAGGGTTGAGACACCTGCTGCCAGGCTCCGCTTCAGACTTGCTGTGAGGAGGCCAGTCATCTGGCCCCCCTGCGCAGAAATGCTGTGCCAGCTGTGAAGATTGCCCCTCCCTACTTCTAGATTGTGGCCAAGTGCAAAGAAGGATGGATTTTGGGTGGATGGAAGGAAGGAAATAAGGAAGAAATGAAGGAAAAGAAGGAAGGATGGATTTTGGGTGGGTGGAAGGAAGGAAATAAGGAAGAAATGAAGGAAAAGAAGGAAGGAAGGAAATGAAAGAAAAGGGATAGGGAGGGAGGGATGGGAGGGGGGTAGAAGGAAGGGTGGAAGGAAGAAATGAAGGAAAAGAGGGAGGGAGGGAGGAAGGAGGAATGGGAGGGGGGGTGGAAGGAAGGAAGGAAGGGTGAAAGGAAGAAACGAAGGAAAAGTTAAGTAAGAAGGGAAGAAAGTGAGGGTTCCTGAGTCCCCCCACCAAGAGTGGCTTCCTCCTGCCTGCCCCCCCCCCCGCTCCATCTCCCTCAATTCCCACCTGGTGTGGGGTGGGTTCAAGAGGAGGCAGCAGGCATGGAGAGGAGAATTCTGACTTGGGGCATTGAGATAGTTCTTAAATGTAATAAATAATAAATACCCAGCAGGACTTCAGAGGAAGGGGAGGCAGTTCATCACCCCTTGGGGGGTCGGGTACTCTCTGTCATGAGCTTCCTCGAGGGTCCTTCTCCCTCCCAGTTGGGTCTCCCCTCCTTCCCGGCTAGGGCACCCACCCACCCTGCGCCTGATGCCAGCCTGGAATGCCAGCCTCACGTGACGGAAACAGCCTCTCCAGCCAAGCGGCTCCTTGTGTAAACAGACGGGTGGCTGCAGATCAGCTGGCGGGGGAGGGAGGGAGGGAAGCTTTGCCCCCAGTCAGCCCTCATGGCAACCTTGACCCTGGTTCCTGCGTGTTTCCCCACAGGTCTGGGGGGGAAGGAGCAGAAGAGAGAGAAGGAAGCCCTCAAGCTCTGCCCCCGCCCCCCACTTTCCCAGGCTCTGCCTAGAGGCTGCTGCTGACACTGAGCCTAAATCCACCTTTCAGGTTAGCGGGATGGGGGGGGCTGGAATGGGGAGGGGTTGGCTCACTGGAGGAGCCCCTTGTGTAGACCCACATAGACTCCTGAGCTGCGACCCATGAAACTACGTGGACAGGGGGCCAGGGGCAGAGGCACATGGGTGGTAAGGGGGGAAGCCTCCAGCAGAGGATTCCAGTTTGGGGAGCGAGGGGGGAGAAAACGGGGGTCCCGTGATGAGAAAACGGGGGTCCCGTGATGAGAAACGGTTTCTGGGGAATCCCTTGTAGTGCAGGCAGCCAGCTAGGTGGACGGTTTCCGGGGTCTCCTGGGCCCCCTTGGCCTCCGAGGAGGTCTTGCCTCCCCCTCAGAGGCAGAATAGCCCCGGGGGGGGGGAGTGCTGGGGGGGGGGGGGGGGGCAGGGCCCCCCCCCCCGGTTCTCTTTCGCAAAGCAGAGTCTAGCTGTAGGGTCCCTGCCCTCGGGGACTCTTCTCCCCCCCTTTCCAGCAAGGCCTTCTTCACAAGAGTGCAGAAGGGCCGCACTCTGCACATGCTCTGAGGGCTCTGCATGTGGAGGTACTGTATTTCTTTCCTTCCAGGGTCAATGGGATTGGAATGGGAGAGGGGAGGGGAGGTAGTAAGCTAAGTCCCACGGAGTTGTGTGAACCTCCCAAGATGAAGCAGCAACTGGGTGAAGACCCCTGCCCCAATTCCTCCTCCCAGGCAAGATGGCGGAAGCCCACCAGGCGGTCGCCTTCCAGTTCACGGTCACTCCGGATGGGGTGGATTTCCGGCTGAGCCAGGAAGCCCTTAAGCAGATCTACCTGTCGGGCCTCCATTCCTGGAAGAAACGCTTCATCCGGCTGAAGGTCAGCTGGCGGGGCACGCGGGAGAGGGGGGTCCTGGCAAAATCCGGGGCAGCCCCCCCCCCATGCCATGGGGTCTTGAGGGTGAGCAAGGGCCGGACCTTGGCCTGGCTGCCTTCCTGGGAGACCCCTCCCCTTCCCTGGCAGGCTCGGCATCTGGGGCTGGATTTGAGGGTTGCCCCACGGTCCACCCTCCTTGCTGGGACCACCCCACTTCTGCCAGGGACCCCAATTGTGTGGTTGCTCGCCCGGCTTTTACTCGGCAGAGAAGGGGCAGGCAGGGTTGCCCTACGCTTGGGGGTTCTCTTCCCCTGTTTTTAGAGGCATGGGGGGCTCAAACGGGGGCTCCCGGGGCGTGTTCCAGGGCATGGAGGCCTTCCAAATACCTCCCTCTGACAGGGCCGATTTCACAGAACAGCTTCCTGACCGGGGTGTATCCTGGCTCCCCCTCCGGCTGGCTGGCCATCACTGCCGTGACCGTGGGCAGCACGTGGGTCCACGTGGACCTCTCCAGGGGAGTGATCGGCAGAATCCAGAGGCACCTGCTCACCAGGTGAGCGCCAGTCCTGACCCCTCCCTCCCAGCGCCTGGCATGGGAAGCACTCCAGAGCCATGTAGCTTCCGGCCCTTTGCAAGGGGGCCGCCTGAGGTGGGGAGATGGGGGGGCTCTGAGAAGACCTGGGGGTCCTGCAGCTGCAATCCCATCCTCTCGAGGACTCAGTGCAGGGTTGGGGGGGGGTTGGAGGCCCAGGGGGCAGGGGAACTCCTGAAGGCAGCCGTGTCTTCCCAAGGCCTTACCCCCTCCCTCAAGGACCCTGCTTCCCCCCAGGTAGCCACCTTGACCTCTGAGCGTGGAAGTCCTCCCCCTCCTTTCCTGGGACGGCAGGGCCCTTGGGAGCTGTAAAGGATCTCAGAGGTCATCAAGTCCACCCCACCTGCATATTGCACTCTCCTACACCATCCCCGATGGATGGCTACCCAGCCCCCCTTTGCAAACCTCCAGTGAGGGGAAGCCCCCCTCCCTCCAGCCACTTACCTGGCCTGTCCGGACCACTGTCCAGAAATCCCCCCTCCCCCTGTGTCCCTCCAGCTGCAGCCGCTACTTCAACCTCCGCCAGCAGACCCTGCTCAGTGCCCTGCTCTTCTCCACGGGCGTCTGGGTCCTGGGCATCTGGCTGCGCCGCCAGATGTTGAAGCTGCTGCTCTCCTACCACGGCTGGATGTTTGAGCCCCACGGCAAGACCAGCTTCAGCACCAAAGTCTGGGTGGTGAGGCCCCGGGGTGCGAGTGCGGGCCCCTCTGGCAGGGGAAGGGAAGCCTTGCCCTTCAGCTCTGTCTGGCTCTCCACAAGACGAGGGGGCCGGGCCAGGGGCCAGAGCGTGGTGGGCCAGGGCCCAGGGCCTGCCCCCTCCCCACCTGACCGCCCTCCCCTCGCAGGTCTTGGTGAAAGTCATGTCCGGGCGCCACCCGCTGCTCTACAGCTTCCAGACCTCCTTGCCCAAGCTGCCGGTGCCCCGCGTGGGGGACACCATCCAGAGGGTAAGGGCTGCCCTCCACCTACCCCGTCCCAGGGTGGGGGAGGGCCCAGCTGCCCTGAGCCGGAAGGGCCTCTTAGAGGGGTAGGGAGAAGGGGGTGCTGCCTTGAGGGTGGGTTAGGGGCTAAAGGACCAGCGATGGGATGGGGGCAGGGAGGGTTCCCTAAGTGCGTTCTCCATGTCTGAGGGGGGGTCTGCCTGCAGCCCCCTGCTTCTTGCCTCTTCCTGCTGGGCGGGAGGGAGGGGGGCAGGCAGTGCCCCAGTTGCTGCTTCTGGCTGGGTGGGGCTTGGGAGCCTCCCAGAGTGGAGGCCACAACAGACCCAGAGTGTCGTGCCTCAATTTGAAAGGGGGGGGGCTCCATATTCCCAGAGAGAAGAAACCCCTCCTCCCAGTCCGGTCCGTGGGGCTAAAGCAGAGGCTGCCTGAGGCAGTGGGGCTTGTGCTGACGCTGGGGACCCACCAGTCTCCCCCTCCCCCTTCCGCCACTGCCCAGTGGTGCCCTGGGACTCTGGGCAAGCCACAGTCTCTGGGTCCAGGTGGGCCCCTGGGGGGTCGCAGGCAGTGGACCGCAGTGCCCCTTGCTTTGCCTGCAGTATCTGGAGTCTGTGCAGCCCTTGCTGGACAAGGAGAAGTTCAAGCAGATGGACGGCCTGGCCAGGGATTTCCAGCAGAAGATGGCCCCCCGCCTCCAGAAGTTCCTAGTCCTCAAGTCCTGGTGGGCCACCAACTACGTGAGTTCCTTCATCTCCCCTCCCTGCACACACAGATGGCTCGGCACGGGGCTCCTGGTCCTTGGAGAGCCCGGCCTGTGGAGGGAGCCTCCCCCAGGAGAGGGCCCCCACCCTGGCAGCCCCCTAAGGAAGCCCTTCTCTCCCACAGGTGAGCGACTGGTGGGAGGAGTACATCTACCTGCGGGGGAGGGGCCCCATCATGGTCAACAGCAACTACTACCTCATGGTGAGTCTCAGCCACTGGGGGGCTAGGACAGAGCCTGGCCGGGGGGGGGGGGGGCTCCCGGGGGGCTCCCCTGCCTGCCAGCCAGATCACTGGCTGCTCCCTCTCTCCTCCTCCCCCCGCAGGACTTTCTCTACATCACTCCCACGCCCATCCAGGCTGCCCGAGCAGGCAATTCTGTGCACGCCATCCTGAAGTACCGACGCCAGTTGGACCGGGAAGAGCTTGCGCCCGTGAGTAAAAGGTTTTGGGGGAGGGGCTCCCCATACAGCACTTTCCCAGAATCCTCCTAGAGGAAAAGGTGCCCCCCCCCCCAGAAAGGCCAGCCGGCCTGCCCCCTGGCAAAGTGTTCCCGGGCGAGGCTCCCCTTCCCTTTCCAGAGAGCCCCCCTGGGCTTGGCTGGGTTTAGGGGCTTCTTTCGAATTCCCCCGCAAACTGAAGGATCCGTTTCTCTGCTGGAAAGAGAAATTCTCCTTGGTGCCAGTCACAGCCCCCCTAGGGAAAGGAGCTGGGGGGAGGGTTCCCTCCTGCCTACTCCTCTGCCACCCCCTCCCTTTGCCAGGGACTCTGGTCCGTCTTGCCCGGTGCCCCTTCTCTGCTCAGACGCACCCAGGCTTCGGCCTCCTAACGCCAGGCTCAGCCCCCCGCAGCCAAGGCGCCCGTTTCTGCCCCCAGGTGATGGCGCTGGGAGTGGTGCCCATGTGCTCCTACCAGATGGAACGGATGTTCAACACGACACGCATCCCTGGCAAAGAGGCAGGTGGGCAGCGCTGGGGGAGGAAGGCGCCAAGCGTCCCAACTTTGATCACATGACCCCAGGGATGCTGCAGTGGTCACAAGTGAAAAATTCAGTGCCATCGTAACCTTGAATGGCCACTAAACGGATGGCCGTAAGTCGAGGATCATCTGTAACAACTTTGAACAATTTCTGAAACCAGAAACCGACTCGGATCGGGGGTGGGTGAGGGGAGGCACCCGGGAGGAGATTGGCCAATCCTCTGGTTCAACAGAGAAGCAGGAGAGTTGACCCTTGACCTCAGGACCCCACACCCTTCTTCTCATTTCAAGTCCCTGAAGGGGGGAAAAGGGGGCTGGCTGGTTTGTAGGTCAGGACCGTGGAGCAGAATTGCTGCCAGACAGAGATCAGGCCCCCATTGCCCTTCAGGGACCGCCATGGGGGGGGCACCTGTCACTCATCCCCCCCTCACACCCCCCCCAGATTCCCTCCTGCACCTGGCTGACAGCAGGCACCTGGCGGTCTTCCACGGAGGGCGCTTCTTCAAAGTATGGCTCTACCACGGGGGGAAGCTGCTGTCCCCCCGGGACCTGGAGATGCAGTTCCAGCGCATCCTGGACAACCCCTCCCCTCCGCAGCCGGGGGAGCTGAGGCTGGCAGCCCTCACCGCGGGGAGCAGGTAGCCCGTGCGGGAGGGGGGCAGTGGGAAGAGTGGGCACGACCACGGGTGCCCGCATGCACCCTGAGCCCCGGAGCCCAGGCCCACCCTGGAGGCATGCATGGCAGCCAGGGCCCCTCCTCCTCTTCCGCCTCCAGGGTGCCCTGGGCCGAGGCCCGTGCCAGATTCTTCAGCCGGGGCAAGAACAGGACATCGCTGGACTGCATCGACCGAGCCGCCTTCTTCCTGGCGCTGGACGAAGAGGCGCAAGGCTTCAGCCCCGAGCGGGAGGACAGCCTCAGCGACTACGCCAAGAGCCTCCTGCACGGGCGCTGCTATGACCGGTGAGGGCATCCCTGGCATGCGGGCATCCGGCTTCAGTTGGGCTGGGATGGCACACCGGGATTATTTTGGGTTTGATTATTTATACCCTGCCTTTGTTATTTTCACAAATTGGTCGAATCTATCCCGTATTCTTTCCTCCTCCTCCTCCTCTTTTCCCCACAACAACAACAACCCTGTGAGGGCTGAGAGAGAGGAACTGGCCCAAAGTCCCCCAGCCGGCTTTCGTGGTTAAGGCAAGACCTGAATTCACAATTTATTGCTTTCTAGCTTGGTGCTTTAACCACTAGACCGAACTGTTCCCTCTCCATCCTGGACTCCACTGTTTTCCTTTCAGGGGCTGGCCCCCTCCTGGGCTCGGGCAGGGAGCAAGAAGGAGACGGGGGCGGGGGGGGCGGGAGGACAGCCAGACCCTCTTCCTGTGCAGGGCATCTTGGTAACTCTACGCCCCTCCCCCCCGTAGAGGGGAGGGCCTCCTTCTCCTGCCTCCTGGCCTCTGTGGCTTCTGGGGGTTGGTGCCAGCTTTGGTGCAGGTGGGCTGTCTTCCCCAGGTGGTTCGACAAGTCCTTCACGCTGGTGGTCTATCCCAACGGCAAACTGGGGGGCAACGCCGAGCACTCGTGGGCTGACGCTCCCGTCATGGGGCACCTCTGGGAGGTGAGCGGCCCTGTCGGTCTCCCTCGGGGAGGGGGGTCCCTGCCAAGGGCCACAGCTCGTCCATTTCCTCAGCATTGCTTGGGGACAGGCTGGCTAAGGCTGATGGGAATGGGAGTGGGAGGCCAGAGCAAGCTGCCTTTTCTCTCCCTTCGTTCCTTCATCTTCCTTCCTTCCTCTCGCTGCCCAGTTCATGCTGGCGACAGACCAGCTCCAGCTGGGTTACTGCAATGGCGGCCACTGCCAGGGGGTGCCCAACACCGATCTTCTCCCCCCACAGCGTTTGGTGTGGGATCTTCCAGAAGAGGTGGGTCTGGTGGCTGTCCAGAGGGGGGCGCCTAAAGGGGCTCAGTGGGTGGGTTCTTCCCTTAGTACCCCAGCTCCTGCCCCTTGTGAGAATTACTCTGCCCAGGAAGCAGGTGGGAGACCCCCCACAACAGTCTCCATCCTGAAAACATCCCTCTGGGGGTGTGAAGGTTGTTGTGGGGCTCCTTGGAACAAAGAAACTGCCCAGCCTTAGGCTCCTCATTTAGGATGGGGCCCTTGAGGCCATCCAGTCCAGCCTCCTGTTGAGTGCAGAGATCCCCATTAATGCCTCCCTGCCGGAAGGCCCCCTCTCTCTTGGATGGCTGATTCAAAAGACCTCCCTTATAGAAAGCTGGCACAGGCTGGCACAGCAGAGAGCTACTCTGGGTCAAGTGGGACGTTGTGGTTATGGGTAGTCAGGTTGTGGGAAATCCACCGTAAACGTGGGACTCTTGACAAGCCAGAAGGTGGTCTATGGATTTCTTCTGGTGTCCTACAAAGACCGGAATGGCATTCTGCTGGCGCAGGGTTAGGGTTCGTCCTCGGCTCCTCTCCATTTGGCTGGAGAAATTCACACAGAGGGAGGGAGCCCCTCCCCCCGGGGCTCCTGGATGCCCCCCACTCCCCCCACCGTTTCAGGCTGCCTCTCCCCACAGTGCATCCGGACCATCGATGCGTCATACGGCGAGGCCCGAGCGCTGGCGGAGGAAGTGGACTTCTGCTGCTTCTGCTTCAGCGCTTTCGGCAAAGGGCTGATCAAGAAATGCCGCACCAGCCCCGACAGCTTCATCCAGCTCGCCCTGCAGCTGGCAAACTTCCGGGTGAGGAGGGGCCCCGGGTTCTCAGGCTGGGGAACAGTGCAGTCCGGCTTCCGAGGGGAGCTACGGGGAAGCCACGGTGGTGGCGAGGGTTTTGTATTCCTCACCCAGCTCCTCCTCCTCCTCCTCCTGCCCCCTCCAGGACAGGGGCCACTTCTGCCTCACCTACGAGGCCTCCATGACGCGGCTCTTCCGTGAGGGCCGGACGGAGACCGTGCGCTCCTGCACCAGCGAGGCGACGGCCTTCGTGCTCAGCATGAGTGACCCGAACTGCAGCGTGAGCCCTCCGCCCCATCCTGCCCCACCTGCAGCCCGCCACTGCCTTTCATGGGGCATTGCGGAAGCCCCAGAGAGCCTCAGGAGGGGGTGCAAAGTGGCACCTCCAGCCCAGCCCCAGGAGGATGGGGGTGGGGTGAAGGTTGTGGTGCCAGGGGATCCCACGGACCACAGCTTGGTGGTTGTCCATCTTTTACGCTGTGGGCACCCACCACGGACAGAGGCTGGAATTAAACTCCGGGGCACTTGAGACGCAGCTGCCTCTCCAGCCTTCTGGCCAGGGGGAGGATGGGTGTGCAGAGCAGGTGGGAAACTTTGACACCTCCAGAGCTCTAAACTTGGGCTCAGTGGGGGTGCATGGAAATGGTGCCCCCGTGAACGTGGGACCCCGTAAGCAAGGGAAGCTCCTTCATAACTCGGAGGAAGATGGGGAGGGGGCTTGCGGTGAGATCCCGATAGAGGCAGGGTCAGGATAAAGAAGGGAGGCTGGGCAAAGGTGACCCCCAACATGGCCCCCAAAGGTGACCCCCAACATGACCTCCAGCAGAGGAGACGTCTTGGCAGCGCCTGAAACTGCCCACCCTGGAGGGGCCAAACAACTGATCTGGCTGGGCATCACCCCCTTCTCTCCTCCCCCCCAACCTGGTCTCCCTGTAGCCCCTGGACCGGCTGCAGCTCTTCCGGGCAGCGGCCGAGAAGCACCAGCAGATGTACCGCCTGGCCATGACGGGGGCCGGCATCGACCGGCATCTCTTCTGCCTCTACGTGATGTCGCGCTACCTCGGGGTGAAATCTCCCTTTCTGGACAAGGTGATGGGGGGGACCTGGCCATGGAGCCCCAGGCTTTGGGGAGGGGCTCTGCACCGCAGCCCAGCTGAGCAGGTGGCCGCCCTGTGGGGCTGCGGTTTGAGAGGGAAGAGAAGCTGGCCTTGCTGGGGCTGACCCGTCCTCCCCCCCACCAGGTGCTGTCCGAGCCCTGGCGCCTCTCCACCAGCCAGACCCCCCAGCAGCAGATCAAGATGTTCAGCCTGGAGGCCCATCCGGACTACGTCTCCTCCGGCGGGGGCTTTGGGCCGGTGAGGGGGGCCGGCCAGCTGGAGCGGGGGGTGGGGGGAGGCAGGGAAGGGAAGGGACAAAGGCTGTGCAGAGGGACGTGCCAAAGTCCTGGGTCTCCCGGGAGAGAGGGAGGGGGGAGTGCCAGAGAGGGCGATTGCACCAAGGCTGGTGGGAATGAGTTACGTGTCCCGGGGGCAAAAGCTGCCAAGGGACTTTTCCCTAAAAGCTCCCGCTTGAGTCCATGCCCGGGGGTGGTGGGCAGCAGGACCAAAGGAGGTTGCAATGGCCTTGCCCCACATGCTTTGCCCACTTCCCGGCTTCACCAACCCAATCATGGGGATCTTTCATCCAAGAATGGAGGGCCTGGCCCCTCTTGGCTTTGGGGATGAGCCAAAATCTGCCCAGCGTTGCCGCCTTCTGGTGGAATGGACAGGCCTTTGCCCAGGGAGAGCTCCCCCCATCCCCTGCCTGCCTTGGAAGGAAGATGGGCGTGAGAGGAGTTTGCTTCTCTCTATTGAGAAGCAATTGATGGGCTATTGATGGGCTATTGAGTCCAGAGGCAGGGCTCTGGCAAGGCACACCAGGGGTTCCTCCTCCCTACACTCCTTTGCCTTGTGCCCCCTGCCCAGGGGCTGGTCCTCCGGTCTTAGTGTGGCCCCCTCGGTGTCCCTCCCCCCTGCAGGTGGCTGACGATGGCTACGGGGTCTCCTATATCATCGCTGGTGAGAACCTGATCACGTTTCATGTTTCCAGCAAGTTCTCCAGCCCTGAAACGGTGAGGGTGCCCAAGGAAAGGCTGGTGGGCTGAGGTGGAGGAAGGCTGGTGCCCGGCCCTTTGGAAGATCCCTCAGGGGGCCCCTCGGGCAGGGAGCATCCCCTTCCCCAGCCTTCAGCTGCTGCCCCTCCTGCCTTGAGTG
Organism: Ptyas mucosa; assembly: GCA_012654045.1. Lineage (NCBI taxonomy): Eukaryota > Metazoa > Chordata > Lepidosauria > Squamata > Colubridae > Ptyas > Ptyas mucosa. The sequence continues at coordinate 456,500 of WNWU01000128.1, forward strand.
ATGCCTCTTTTCTCCCCCCCGCCCCCCCCCCCAGGACTCCAAGCGCTTTGGGGGGAACATCCGTCAGGCCATGGTGGACATAGCTGCCCTGATGGACATGCAGCCCAGGCGAATGGCCCGCTGAGCTGGGGGGCCTTTGCTGAGAGCCACAAGAAAGCAGCAGCCAGCTTCGGAGGGGCTGTCCTGGGCATCGTCGAGCCTGGTGCCAGCCGGCCAGCTGCGCCTCCTGCCCTGCGGAGGTGCCCTGTGGGTGCGTCGTGGATTTGTGGGGTAGGGGGAGAGCGGTTGCCCTGTGATGTCACTCATAAAGGAGGATCGTTTCGGGGACCCCTTGTGTGAAGCCGCCTGATTTTGCCTGGGGTGCTCCTTCTTGGGAAGCTTTAGTGGTGGGGCAGAGGCCCCATCGCGAAGGTCAGGCCAGACCCAGAGGCAGCCGTGCCCACTGGTTCTGCAGAGCCATCTTCCCCGCCTGCTCCCCAGCAGAAGATGGGGGGAGCCTTCACCCTTGGCAGCCGAGGTCCTCTTGCTCTGGAGGGCCCTTCCTGGTTGCCTGGGTGGGGGTGCTATGCTTCCCCTGTGCCCCCCCCGGCAGAACACGTGTCCTGGAGCACGGGCCCCCCCTCCCTCCTCAGCAATGGGTGTCTCCTCCGGTGGGCTCGGGGGGACCCGGCACCCTCTTGGCCAAGGATAGAAGTTCAGCAGGTGCAGGAAATCACACATGGGGCCATGGGGGGGAGGTGTCTGCCCACCCCACCTGATGGAGTGCAGTCTACAAGATAGTGAAGTGACCCCAGGAGGGCAGGCCTTCAACTGCCATATCAGATGGGGGGGCGGGGGGGGGCTAAATGGGTAGGATCTTCCCCCCACCCCCCGCAAGTGCAGCCGCCCCAAAGCAGTCACTGGATCCCAGCCTTTGCTCAGGGGGCGTTTATTGTGAGGTGCTGCGGAGGCCTTGGGGGGGAGAGGAGGGGGGGCTCTGGGCTTTGGCGGTGAGGGGGGCTGGGGGGAGGAGGCAGATTCAGGGCTGGCCGGGCTGGCCTCCCTGCGAGGCCTGGGTGGGGGCAGCCGCTGCCAAGCTCTTGCAGAGAAAGGGGTTCCGGTCGTAGCAGGAGTCGTCGTCCCACAGCATGAACCCTGGAAACAAAAAGGGGGCTCAGGTCTGGGGAGGGGGTTGGGGGCTGCCGGCAGGCTTTTCCTCACCAAGGCCCGGTGGACCCTGGGCCGCCGGTGAGCCTTGACCCACCTGCGGAGGGAAGGCTCTCAATCCTGCGGTGCCACCCGGGCACTGACCAGCCAGGTCAAGGGGGAAGCCAGGCTCACTTAGCAACTGACAAAGTTTGTCAAATGGGGCAAAACTCATTTAACAACCGTTTCACTTAACAACAGAAATTTTGGACTGAACTGTGGTCGAGGTATTGTGCAGTCCCCCCCTCAGGTTTTGGGAATTGGGAGGGGGTCTTCAGAGACCAGTTAAATGGGAGTCCTTTTGCCCCGTTTCAATGGAATTCCTTGGGGCAGGGAGTTCCACAGACAAGCACAGGACATCCTTCTGGAGATTGGAGCCCGCTCCCCTGCCTTCTGGCCCTGGGCCCTTACCGTAAGAGTCATCCAGGGCAGCGCAGGTCTTCCAGGAGCGGCGGTAATGCTTTTCCCAGGCGGTGTAGCCCACGGGGCTGCCGTCCACCCAAGCCCAGGTCCGGCTCTAGAGGCACAAGCCAACCCATTGAGACTGGTCACTGGAGGAAGAAGCCGGGGGGGAAGAGGGAGCAGGGGCACCACAAGCCACCCCCGGTCACTCACGTTGGATGGGAGGAAGAGTCCCAGCCAGACGTCCTCGCGCTCCGACCATTGAGCCTTTGTCAGGAAGTTGGCCACGGCTTGGTGCTCTTCGCGGGTCAGGATGGAGGCCAGGTGGCCATTGTGGCTTTGGCAGAAGGTCTGGGGGAGGGGAGAGATTGGAAGAGATGCTGCAGAGGAAGCCGGCTGCCCGCCCTCGAGGTGGCTCAACCGTGGTCATTCAACTCCCGGAATTCCCCAGCCAGTGGGAGAAGCTGCGGATCTCGGCCATTGCCTCCTCCTCCTGGCATTGCCCCAGCAGCCAGGGTGTGGGCAAGGCTGAACCCCTGGCAGTGCCACTGCACATCCCCAGATGCAGGGGGCCCAATCCCAGCCAGGCCCCCCTCCCTCCCCTCCCCTCCCCTGACTCACCTCAGCCTGTTGCCAGTTCACCTCCTGCTCAAAGTAACCGTAGCAGTGGCCGTTGTAGGAGAGCCAGCCGCTGGGGCAGAGGTCAGCTTGGGCCTCTGCAAGGGCAGGAAAGGGGTGAGGCCCTGAGTGCCCACAGGCTGGCTTTGCTCCCAGGAAGTGGAACTGCCGAGCCCATCAGAGGAACGGGAGAGCCCCCTCCCCTCTTCCAGTTACAGGGGGTCGGCCCTGCAGGCTGAGGGGAGGAGGATAGGACACTCACCGGCCGCAAAGGGTGCAAGCACCAGGCAAATCAAGAGGCCAAGGCTGAAAGGGGGCATCTTGCAATTCTTCCAAGCTGGGTAAAGAAAGAGAAGGCGTGAGGGGAGAGGGAGGATGGCAGCCTCCATGGGGGATGGGGCAACCACCCACCAGGCCTGGCTGGTAGAAGATAAAAAATGGGACGAGAAAGGCTCACCTGCCTCCATCTCTTTCCTTCCCTCTAACCTTACCTGCCCAGGTGTGGCAGCAGCTGAGTTCGTTCTGCACTCCTGGGGACTCAAATGCTCAACTGAGGTAACTCCCCACGGTCACTGACCTTTATTTCAACCACCCCCCACTTTGCTGCCATGGGACCCTGATACACACACCTTCTACAACTCATACACAGAAACTGTTGCTAAGTTATGGGTTTTTGTTACTCCAACACCCCCCCCCCCCCAAAATAAGCCAACCTGTGAGGATCTGTTATGGGCACAAAAACACACAGCGGCTTATCTTTCCTTTTGCTCCAAGGCTTGTAACTTTTCATGGGTTTCCTATTAATGGAATTATGCAAAGGGAAATAGTGTCTAGTATTTAAGAGTAATAACAGAAGAACCAAGTTGGAAGGGACCTTGGAGGTCTGCTCAGACAGGAAGGCCTCTACACCACTCCAGGCAGAAGAGGGAGTGTACTCGACAGCCCCAAAAAGCCTCTGGGGAAGGATTTGGGAAGGATAAAACAGCCAGCAAAGAAAGTACATTCGTCAGCCACAACTTGCAACTATTTGCTGAGGGACACTTCGAAGTGGCCCTTGCAGCTTCCCAGTGGCCACGTGATTAAAATCGGGCCCTCGGCACCTGACTTTTAGGACTGGGATTGTGGTCCCCTTTTTGCAACTTTCTGACAAGCAAAGTCAACGTGGAAGCCGGATTCACTTAACGACTCTGCAAGAAAGGTCGTAAAACCGTGCAAAATTAACCAAATCCTCACATTTGTAACTGTCAAAGCACCTCCAGGATGAAGGCAGTTGTTTCATGACGTGCTCAATTTTGCAACTCTTTTTCCCATGGTTGTTAAGTGAATCATGTTTGCCAGAAAGCGGCGATCATGGGACCCACCCAGGGACGGCCCTGGGAGATGCACCTGCCGCCTGCCAAGTGCCCCCTGGGGACCCTCTGATGTGAGTGTGAGGACGGGTCATAAGCTGCTTTTTTCAGTGCCATTGTAACCAAATGGTCACTAAACAAATGGTTGCAAGTCGAGGATTTCTTGTGCAGGAATAAAAGCACAGGTAGTCCTCGACTCAACGACCACAATTCAGGCCAAAATGTTTGTTGCTGAGTGAGACATTTGTTAATTTTGCCCCATTTTCTTGCCATGGTTGTTAAGTGACACCTCACCCCTGGAGCAAAATGAGAGATTTTCGAATCGAACTCTAAGCCGCTGTGTGTTTTTGTGCTGGTACAGATTCTCCTCGGCCCTGAACCTCACAGGTTTGCTTATCTTAGGGAGAAAAACAAAATTCTCGTAACTTAGCAACAGTTTCTGTGTATAAATTCTGTGTATAAGGAAGTGTGTATCACAAAGTGGGGGGCGGTTGAAATAAAAGACTGTGAAGGTGTAGAATTATATCAATTATCTCAGTTGACCATTTGAGTCCCCAGGAGTGCAGAACAAAATCAGCTAATGCCACACCTGGGCAGGTAAGGTTAGAGTGAAGGAAAGAGATGGAGACAGATAGCCCTTTCCCATAATTCGAATGAGGGCAGGAAGGATGTAAAAAGAACATTTTGAGAAGTGCCATTTAAAGCAGTTGCATTCTTTTAGTGCCGTGTGCTATTCTATCATATCACCAAAGGGCTGTGCATGTTTTTCAGATCAACTTAGGTGTGAAATACTATAAATGCATGTAGGAACATTGATTAGAAATGATAAAATAGTGGTTTCGGAAAACCAACAGAGCGCAAGATCTGTAGTTTGGGATTGAGCTGTGGGGTCCTTGGTGCTCTCTGAATTTGGGGGTTTCCTTCCAGACCTTTCATGATCCAACTAGGGAAAATCATCAGTGCTTGTCGGTAATGAACTCTCTGCATGAAAGGAATAATTGCAGACTACAGGAACCATTTGCACCACTCAGGTGACCCTGAGGACACAGATAAACCTCCAAGTGCCTCAACGACCCTCTCAAAGGATGCAAATGACCAGCTGTCCGCAAGGAGTATAAATCCTTCCATTCCCCACTATCCTGTCAGAGCTGAAGAAGCTTCTTGGATGAGAAGAGAAACGTCTTCAAAAGAAAAAACAAGGAAGTCCAGTTGCCTCCTGAAAAAGCACCTTTGGGACAACCCTGACCTGGATGGCTAAGAATCTCGACAGACTGCAAGAAAGCCACCAACCTCAGAGAGCCCCAAGGACCCCACAATTTCTGGGAAAGTGACTGAAAAATAGTTTGGAGTTGGGTTTTCTAGGTTATTGGATTACATATACATAGTTGGGCTCAGAGACAGCAGAAAAAATGTATAGTGAATAACACGTTTTATCCGGAGCCTTGTGAGTGACTGCAGGTGTTGGCTTTCCCGGACTCTTTCCTTGTAACCTAAGCATCAGGAGTAGCTTCTTGGTAACAGTTGTGACATCTTTGGCACGGATTGAAATAACTTTCTGCAGCTGTGATTTGCACACTGGGCTCATGTTCTATTCTCTGCATGAGAAAAGATATATGCATACTGTACACGCCTACGTATATTGAGAATTATATTAAGGCCCACTAGGTAAAGGTTGCCCTGGGTCGACCGTCTCAGCTCCCGGCACATCTACCCAGTCCTAGACGTTGAAACCTGAGGTCAGACGCAGGAAAAGCAGCAGCGGGCAAGAGACACGGAGAGCAGCCTGGACTTTTCTAGTTGCTTTTCATCCCTAGCGAGGCCGAAGTAGATTTTTTTCCCTCCTTTGGTATGAAAGCTGTATCGCAGCCAGCTTGCATACGGAACCTTTTGGCGGCCAAATCGTGGGTGTTCCGCTGCATCGTTGTAAAGAAAGGTGGGGAAACCCTTCCAATTTTCCTGGTAATTGCCAGGCGTCGACAAGGCATCCAGGACATTCAAACCAAAGGCGTGTCTGGGTGTGTCCTCCCATAGAAAGGAACCGTCTTTCCGATCCCGCTGCCTGCCAGCGCCGCACCCACCCCCCACCCTCCCGAGCGCCACCACGGCTCGACAGAAGCCCAGCCCTCGGTACGCAGAGTGGCTGCCGGGAGGCGCGGCTACGTGTCCCCTGTAGCGACCTCCCCCCCCTCCCCCGGGAAAAGTATCCCTATGCGAATCGCCCGGGTCGAGGGGCCAGAGGTGGAGGGCAGGCGGGAGGCGAGCCCACTCTAAAGGCCCGCTGTTTGTCGGCTGTGGCTAGAGGGGCGCGGGCATGTGGTGGAGGCGGAGGCGAAGTGTCCCATTCCGGGTCTCCGATCTCTCCCGCCTTCTCCTGGATCTCTCCGAGGTGCTGAGGTCCAGCCGCTGGCCGGGCCAGCCGCAGCTGGAGTTGATTTGGGGCTGGCAAGCAGGGACGCCCCCCACCCCCACTTTTCCCTCCCTTTGGGCAGAAAGGGCCGGGAACTGGGCCGTCGGGCGTCTGGAGGGGCGCTCAACGCCGAGAGTGCCAGGCGCAGCCTCGGAGAGCCCGATTCCACCGGGGGTCTCGGGAAGGGAGCTGCTTTTGCGCCCGCCAAGCCCCGTTCCTAGCAGGCAGAATGGAGTTCGGTCTGGTAAAAACCGAGCCTCGCCCTGGCGCCCTCCAGATGCGTCTCCCCGGCGTTCCTCGCTGGGGGTGTTCGGAGGGGGGCGGTGGGCTCTGCAGCTGGGAAAGCCACGGGAGAGCCCACCCTCCGCCAGCCGAGCGCGCGGGCCTCTTGGCCAGGCTCGGCCGCCGCGGCTAGTGCGGGTTGCCCCGGGGGTCACAGCTGACCCCTCCCCAAGGCAAGCCTCTGCAGCTTGCCCCGCTGAGCCGGGAACCTCAAAGTGGGTGGAGGGAAGAGACCGGCTGCCATGCCCCGGATGCGGGAGGCTTCGCGATGAAACGGCGGGTCCTTCGACTCGCCCCCTGCGCTCGACGAGTGGAAGCCGCTATGGGTCGGAAGTGGACGGAGGGCACTCACCGGTCCTGTCGCGCCGGGAGGAGAGGAAGCCCTGGGCAGCCGAAGCGGAGAGAAGAAGAGAGGAGCGGCTTCCCCGGGCTTTATAAGCCGACCTGCCCCGCCCCTGCCCGGCAGCTGTCAGTGCCGCCCCCTCCCCCGCACCGAGAGCTCCGACGGGATGGTCCCGGGAGCCCCGTGGCAGGCAGGGAGATGGAAGGGAGGCTGGCTGCAGGCTCAGGGCCCCGGAACCCCCGTTTCCGTATGCACCCCCCGTCCTCCTCCCCCTTCCCCCAGGAGAGGCGGCCTGCTGGTCAAGCCTGCCCCAGCTGGAGCTTTTCAAAACAAGAAAAATCCTTCAGGACAGACAGGGGTGTAGACAGCACAGAAACCTTAAGGGTGGGGTGAGGTGGGGGGGCTCCCACTCTCTTTAACCTGTGCAGGGTGAAGCGGAAGGAGGCATTGCCTGTGTGCTGCTTAAACCATCTCTGGCCTGAAAAACTGCCCAACTGCCCTACTCACAAATAAAAACAAGATATACAAAGGATCAGGAGGAGGGAGGAATAGACTTAAAACAAAATCGATTAGATAAATTATTAGAATCTAAAGAAGGGAAATTAATTTCGAAAATATATAAATATCTACTCGAATATGATTTGGCAGAAGAATTGGTTAAAGGGCAGATGATAGCGTGGGTGAGGAATATTAGCCACAGTGTACAGCTGGAAGAATGGGAAAGAGCGTGGGAAAATAACTACAGCATGACCAAATCGGTGGCCTTCAAAGAAAATCACTATAAGATGTGGTATCGATGGCATCTGGCCCCCGCAAGATTAGCGAAAATGTACCCGAACGTAAACCCGACTTGTTGGAAATGTAAAGAAGCACAAGGAACTTATTACCATGCTTGGTGGCTCTGCCCAGAAATTAAGAAATATTGGAATAAGATAAAAACATGGATAATTGAAATAACAGATTATGAAACTGAATTAGAACCCAAATTTTTTTTATTAGGCATGATTAAAAAGAATATTAGAAATGATGTAAAATATTTAATACTGCACATAATTACGGCGGCAAGATTAGCATTAGCACAACTTTGGAAAATAGATCGATTGCCAACTGATCAGGAGTTAATACAAAAAATATATACATGTGCAGAAATGGACAAACTAGAGTTACAGGATAAGGAGGACTCAAAATATTATACAATATGGAATAGATGGTATCAATGGATAAACCAGAGAAAGGGAAATGGGTAGAGACGGAATTTAGAAGAAATCAATATAATCAAAAACAGCACTGTCAGAGGAATAGAAAACGAAATATGCCACGGTATGTCGGCATATATGTATATATGTATATATAACGGAATTAGTTAGCAGGTGAAGTTGTGTACTGTATATGTAAATTTGTCTCTTGATTAAGAGAAACTTGTATGTTTTAAATGTTTTTATTAATGAATAAAGTTTTGTTTTTTAAATAAAAAGAAAAAAAGAAAAACTGCCCAACAGACTGAAGTGCTCTTTGGTTCCTTCCGTGACCCGTGTGAATGGGGCCAAGGTCCTGAAGTGGTCTTGTCCTGCCATGATCATCCCCAGTGGAGCCTCCTTCCCCCCCGGCTCCTCCGGCATCCTTTCTCCAACTCGGCCCTGCCAAATCGACTCACAGAGGTTCACAAGGCACATCAGCCTCAACAGCCAACATTCATAAAGCCAATAGCTGCGCAATGATGATCAATGAAGTCAGACAACTATTTATGGCAGCTCAGCCTAATCCAAGCAGCTCATCAAAGCCCAAAAGCAACAACTGCAGGCTTGCACAGCAATACCAGGGTGGTTGCAAACAGAACATCTGGGAAAGCGTTTCCACAGGGTGGGGGTGGCTATGAAAAAACTCTCGCCCTGGGCCCCCAACTTCTCCTTTACTCCGTACATAAGATGGTCCCTGGAATCGGGACAAAGCAGAGGACAAGCTGACTCTACCTGGAGGAGGTGATGGTCCTGAAGAAAATATTTTTTCTTTAGCTACTCTTCTCTCCAGCTTCATTGGCTGGGGGGAGCGGGTCTCAGTATATCAATATATAAAAAGTATATCAAAAAACCCTCTATGAAGTTTAGCCCTGTGCCCCAAAGGTGCTTTTCCAAAAGGCAGCTGGACTTGTTTTTCCTTGAAGACGTGTCGCTTCTCATCCAAGAAGCTTCTTCAGTTCTGAACTGAGGAAACATCTTCAAGAAGGTCCAGTGGCCTTTTGGAAAAGCACCTTTGGGACAACCATGGCCTGGATGACCAAGAATCTCCATGGATATTTAGCCCAGGGCCTGCTGAGGTCCCTTTGGGACCCCGATTTGCCTCTCTGAGGCCAATCTCTTTTTGAAGTGCCATCAACATACCAATCTCCTCTTTGATCACGTTTCTCATGTTATAGAGATGAATAATTGATGGGCTAATGTTGTTTGTCTTGCCTATCAGCATGTTCTTAACTGAGCTCAAGTTTTTTGTGTGTGCTTCAGATGAAGAGAGACAGAAGGTCTCTGCACTGAAGTTGGCGCAGAAGTTTCTCTCAGATTTTCCCTCTGTAGCTGCCCTCAAGTCTGCTGTCAAAGGCTTGGTGGTTTCAAGATAAGGCTCCAAGATGAAGGAATGGCGCCTGGCCTGCAAATACCATCACCGGCACCCTCATTGCTCCCCCCTCCCCCCTCCCCCGCAGTTGGCTGTAGCTTCCTTCCAAACATCAGGATGATGAGGAGTTCTCTCCCTTCCCAGTTGTGAGAAGACAATGCACCAATAGGGCACCTCTCAGCTCTCCAAAATATCAAATGTTGCTGTCTTGTTTTAACCCAGGACTAATCCAGGGAGCTGAAAGCCACCGGATCCCTCAGAACCTTCTCCTTGGGAAGCCAAGATGGCCTCTTGCAGCTGGAAGCAAAGTGCCACTGGTCTTCAGTGCCCCTCAGTCAAACTGTTTCTGCAGGAAGCCTCTCCCTGAAGGTGTTTGACCTGTGCACAGGGTCTCCTGTAAGGAAGATGGCCAAGCGGTCCCACGGCATCAGCCAGCCCAGCCCTTGGACTGCCTCTCAGCTCAGCCAGCCCCCAGCCCATGGACCAGGCCCAGCAGCATCTCCAGAAGGTCTGAAGCAACATCTCCGCCACCCGTTTAGTTGTCTCCCGCTTGTCCCAAAGGTGCTTTCCAAAAAGGCAACTGGACTTTCTTGGTTTTCTTCCTTGAAAACGTTTCGCTTCTCATCCCAAAAGCTTCTTCAGTTCTGAAGAAGACTGAAGAACTGAAGAAGCTTCTGGAATGAGAAACGAAATGTTTTCATGAAAAAAAAAACACCGCCAAGTCCAGTTGCCTTTTGAAAAGCACCTTTGGGACACAGCCATGACCCGGACACCATCTTCCACTTCTTTTCTCAGGCTCCCGGGCTGGCTCTCTGCCCGGCTCATGATGAGTTAACTTTGGGGTCCATTTTAATCACAGAGCAGATGCCGCACCCCCTGCCAGGCCTGACCCACTGGGGAGGGGGCTTTCTTCCCACAAGGGTGTCTGCAATAGCTGTTGACCGCCTGAGCCCCACTTTGGGCGCTTGATTGTGCCCCCTCCCCTTGCAAGGGGTCAACGTGGCTGAGAGGGTCCGGGCTCCAAAATTCAACCCCTCTTCCAAAGAAAGATGGAACACCTGAACTGCATTATTGCTCTGACAATTATTTGCATATCATCCAAGGCATAATAAAGGACAGACATGATACAGGTAGTCCTTGACTTACAACAGTTTGTTTAATGACCATTTGAAGTTACAACGGCACTGAAAAAAGTGACTTATGACCGTTTTTCACACGTATGCCTGTTGCAGCAGCCCCAGGGTCTGGTGGTCAAAATCCAGAGGCTTGCCAACTGACTCATATTTATGACGGTTGTAGTGTCCTGTGGTCATGTGATCCCCTTTTGTGACCTTCTGACCAACAAGGTCAATGGGGAAGCCAGATTCATTTAACAATTGAGGCAAGAAAGGTTGTAAAATGGAGCAAAACTCACTTAACAACTATCTTGCTTAGCAACAGAAATTTTGGGCTCAATCGTGTCCGTAAGTTGAGGACTACCTGTATATCAAGAATCTTGAGGCTGCATGGAAGCAGTCTGGACCAGTCCTTTCTTCCCACCCTGGCCAACCTGGTGCCAGGCAAAGTGCCCCCCACCCACCCCGCCCCACCTCCGCCCCCGCCTCCTGTTCTCCCTCAACCGGCATGGGGAGGCCAGCAGCATCTGGTGCTGCAAACAACATGTAGCCCAGAAGCCTCTTTGGCCCCAGGATCCTCCGTTAATCTTCCTTGTCTCTGGTGGAGGCGGCCCAGATGGCCCGGCTGCTCTTGTGGGAGCAATTCTAACTATGTCAAATATTCAGAACTTTAAGCAGTCAAAGCTGCTGTTTTGGCTTCCTTCTTCCCTTCAAAATAGCTGCAACAGACAAATGGCTGTGTGCTCTCCTACCTGTTTTGAACAATGGACGGGGGAGTCGGCAGCTCTTTTGGACAAATCGTCCCCAAAGTTCCAGGGAGTTTAATGAGGTTGACTTTCAAGGAAGCCTAAGGAAGGGGGCAGCCCTAGAGCAAGCCAAGGCAACAAAACATTGCAAGCTTGTTTCAAAAGTAAAGTCATTTTCTGCAAAACCCCTTCATTCTGGGACCACTGTGGCAGTTTTCCTGGAGACCCTAAATCAGCCTCCCCACCATGGTCAAAAACACACGGCTGCCACCACACAAGGCAAGGCAAGGCAAGGCAAGGCAAGGACTCCCTTACGCAGGATAAAAGTAGCGGCAGTCCCAGGGCAGAAACCCCTCCTGGGGGTCCTGACATCAGGCTCGGCCCTCTTGAGGGAAGGGGAACGAAAGGACGGCTTCTCTGGGAGGAGCCCTGGAGGTGCTCCCCGGTGCTTCGGGGCTCACCCTCACACCCCACAAGTTGCAAAGCGCCCCAGAGCCCCTCTCCAGTGGTGGGGGGGAGGCAGCTGAACGGGAGGGGAGCTAAAATCTCTGCCTTTCAGCTCTTCCTGACTTGGCAGGAGGGAGATTGGGGGCTCTGTGCCCAAAAAAAGGGGGAGGGAGATGCACACACACACACACACACACATCTTTGGCACCAGGACCTGCTGGCAGGAGACGCACCCAGGCCTTCGGGCTTCCCGCTCTCCCGTCACATGAAACGCCTGCACTTGGATCCCTGGCAAGAAAACAGGAGGGGGAGAGGAGGGGGGCAGGTGGGGGTCTTTGGGGAGCCACTTCAGCCATGCTCTGCTGCTCATCACAATTGCAAGCGCCCCCATTTTTCTTTTCTTTTTCTCTTCCCTTTCCCCATTGTTTTCATTTGTACTTCTGCATTTCATGTTTTCATAAACTAATAAAATACTCAAACACACAATTGCAAGCGTCCCATCCCATGACATGGTGCTTGGATTTACTTTATTATTTATCTATTTATGTATTCGTATCCTGCCTTCATTGGCCTCCTGGGAGGATCGATCCAGTGTCTCTGCTTGCTCCAGAGCGAGGTCTTGCCCTCCTCCCCCGCTGCCCCCCCCCCCCGAAAGGGGGGAGGAGGTCCGATTCTCCAGCCAAGGGAGCCAGTTCAGGTCTTCCTAGCAGGACGGCTTTGCTCTCAAGGATAAAATCCATCCAACTTTACTTGGCGGGAGAAGAACAAGAATGCTGCACTCTGAGTTGCCAACTCACAAAACTTTTGCTCAAAACACAACCAAGAATGTGCAGCACAAACACACCCAGTTTTATCCAGCCAGAGGCCCTTCTTTCTATGCAATAATTCTCATCCTTGGCCACTTTTTGTGGGCGGACTTAGAACACTGGCTGGGGAATTCTGGGAGTTGAAGTCCAGCCACCTTGGCTGAGAAACACTGTGCCGTGTGACTCCACAACAGCTGGATTCTCGGCCCTCTGAAGCCAGGAAGGGTCCAGCTTCAAGATGTGAGGCTTGATTCGGCAGCAGGAACAGCTGGATTGTCTTTGTGGTTTTAATGTGGGACAAGTTCAGCTAAAGCGATTAGTGGATTTTTTCCCTCCTGCTGAGAAGCCAACTCCCTCCCCCTCTGCCTGGGGGGAGGGCAGGACACGGTGGAGCGTGGTGGTGCGGATAAGTGGAGGTGGGTGCTGGGAACCACCTGCTTAGCCCCCTGCCCATATCCATGCCTTGGTCCATTCTGTCCAGCAGCTGCTGAAGACGGGCATAGCACCTCCTGAAGGAGTCCAAACCCAGCCTGGGTCACTAGCTGCAGATTCAGGATGGGGGGGACTCCCTTTGTTTGGGTATCAGCACAGCTTCACAAGGCCTAACCCTAGCCATAACCCCGACCCCAACGCCAACGCCAACCCCGACCCCAACGGCAACCCCCACCCCGACCCCAACCCCAACGCCAACCTCACCCCAACCCCAATCCCGACCTCGACCCCCAACCCCGATCCCAACCCTAACCACAACAGGCCCATGTGGGACCAGGACTCTCCGCGAGGGCCACAACTGGGCCTTGACTTATGATCACAATTAAGGACAACTTTTCCATTGCTAAGCAAGACATTTTTTAAGTGAGTTTTGCTCCATTTTATGACTTTTCTTCAAGCGTCTGAATTTTGATCACGTGACCCTGGGGATGCTGCAAGGGTTGCCAGTGTGAAAAATGGCCAGTGCTGTTGTAACTTCGAAAGGTCACTAAATGAATGGTGTTGTAAGTGGAGGACAGATCCCAGACAATCAGGAAAATCAGGAGCAACAGGAAACCCTCCCCCTTCCCCAATTCCTTCCTCCCTCCCCTCTTCGGAAAGAGACCAGCAGTCACATAGTTGCCGAGGGCAAGTAGAAATGCCCACCTCGGGGCTTCGCTCTGGACCGCTCCTTTAACTGGAAGGAGGCAGGAGCAGATGTCTATGGGAGCCTCAGTCATCCAGGTCACGGTTGTCCCACAGATGCTTTGCCAAAAGGCAACTGGACTTTCTCAGTTTTTTCCTTGAAAAGGTTTGGCTTCTCATCCAAGAAGAACTGAAGAAGCTTCTTGGATGAGAAGCGAAATGTCTTCAAGCAAAGAAACCAGGAACATCCAGTTGCCTTTTGGAAAAACATCTTTGGGAGAGGCAAGAACAAAAATGAGCCAGGTGGCCAGAGGTCCCTGTGTCCCCGAGGGAGAGGCTCACCCCCCCCCCTCAGAATGCAGCGCAATAATTTGGATTTGGATGCTCCACAGCATGTTTGTGCCAAAGCGTGGGAGATAAATGCTGTCCCTCAAAGAGGTGGGGCAGCTTCCCCCAAGCTGATGTGCTCCAGATGTGCTGCTTTGGGATTCTAGGAACTGCACACCAGCAAGCCTGGGGGCACCAGGGGGAAAACAGCCCAACATTAACCCCAGGTGAAAGGTGAGGAGACGGGAACGGGGTGTGGGTTCTGCCCCTGTTGGAAGGGTCCCTGTCCCCATAGATGCGTCTCCAGTAGCAGAGAGAGGCGGGGGGGCTGATTAAAGAATGATTAAAGGCCTGGAGACTAAAACCTATGAAGAACGGCTGCAGGATTTGGGTTTGGCTAATCTAGAGAAAAGAAGGACTAGGGGTGACAGGATAGCAGCATTTCAGTATTTGAGGGGCTGCCACAAAGAGGAGGGGGGATAACCTCTTCTCCAAAGCACATGAAGGCAGGACAAGCAGCAGTGGATGGAAATTAATCAAGGGTTAGGGCTAGGGGGCTGGACTAGAAGACCTCCAATGTCCCTTTCAGCTCTATTCTGAATCTGAGTTGGTTTTGTGCCAAAGGCATGGAGATTGTCAAGGGAAGGCAGATGGCTCAGCCTGAGACCAAGAGAACACGGGCAGTAAAGGGGCAAATGCTGGGATGCACCTGTAGAGTCACACAACCTGCCTTAGACATAGACAGGAGAGATGGGGAAGTGGGGGGGGTCTATTTCTGAGGCTGCTGAAGAGGTGCCCCCTGCTTCCTCCTCCTCTTCCACCCGGGAGTAGGGATGGCCCCGCCTGACCCAGCCTGCCACGTCTGGAGATTCCATCCTCAGGACGGGGAGGAAGGCCAGAAAGAGACGCCTGGAGCAGCTTGTGGGAACAGCAGAAGAGCAGGAGAAGGGCCCAGCCAGATGCCTGAAGGGAGGGAAGTTGCCAGCTGAAGGCTCTGCTTGGCCGTGAGACAGCCGGGAGAGAAGCCGCAGGCTGAGCTTTCAAGCAGCAGCTGCAGGTGCCAGCTGACCTTGCTGGCCCAGGGGAAGGGTCTGCCCTACATGCAGAGGGGCCTGGGAGCGCCTGCCACCCCTTCCCGAACTGCAAGCCAGGAGGAGCCAGGGAGCCGACATAGCTGGCATGGGAGGGGTCTGGCTGGGGGGACAGAGAGGGGGAGGCTCCCGGTCAGCCAGGACCATCCAGCTCAGCCGCAAAAGCTGGAAAAGGCAGGAAGCTGGAGAGCTTTGCAAAGCCAGAGAATTCCTCTCGGTGCCCGCGCCTGCCTCTTCAAAGGCAGGAAAACCCTGTTCCTGGGTCAGTCCTGCCCCAGTCTGGTCTCCTAGGAAAGCAAGACTCTCGACTCCATTTGCAGCACTTTCATTCTTTTTATTTCTTCTATTCTTTGAAAAGCCAAGTGGTTACAGTAGATCAAAGCCAGAACTGAGGTTTTGCACACACAAAAAGCTTCCCAATTAACTTTCCCCTTCCTGTTCCACCCCGGCTATCTCCCGCTTGTCCAGTTCACGTTTAAAGAAGTGGTTTTGGTAACTCCCCCTGCGAAGGAGGGCTGGCTGGGTCTCGAGCGTTAGGTTCCATTTCCAGGCCCCTGACCTTGGGATGGTGAGCCAAAGTCTCAGGGTGGCACTAAGATTCCTTAGTTCCTTTCTAACTGCTCTCAAGGCACAGCAGGCAGATGCAAACCCTGGTCTCAACTTTGCCCCCAAATTGGTTTGACCTTCCTTTGGATTACTGGGGGGGGGGGTGGGGGGGTGTGAAAGGGAAGGGAGGCCCCTAACCCTCAGGTTATGGCCATGCGGACTTTTTCAGTCATGGGGAAAGCAGCATCTTGCCTTTCCAGCCACCCTTCCCCAAATTTGGATCCCTTCATCTGTGTTGGTGCCTAGCTCAGCCCCTGCCTCCAAAGCCAGGCCCCCTCCTGGCCCCCCAATCTTCTGGGGGATGCTCTGGATGGAGCCTCCCCATCTGGCTGCAAGAAGCTGCTCGCCACCGACCGCCCCCACCCAAAAGCAGACCCTGGAGGGGGGGTTGCCTCCTTGGTGGGCACCTGACACCTGTTCTGGGCAAGTGAGGGACCCCGACACGGGGATGCTGGGTGTGGGACCCCAGTCCACTTAGAGGGCTCCCCCTCAACAGTTGATGTATCATTTCCAAGTGATGGGGAGAGGCTGGTAGGAGGAGGGTTAGGGGGGTACTAGAAGCCCCCCACCCCCTCCCCGCCTTGGCTGTACCCATAGACATCCAGCAGAGTGCATTTCCCTCCCCTCTGGGTGGGGCGGGAGGGGGGTTCCTGCTCCCGGCGTCCGCCCCTCCCCGCCTCCTCTGTAAGTGGGCGCCACTTCTGGGTCGGGTCCAGCCGGTAGCTTTATTTATCCCTTTCGCGCTTTGGCCCCGCCAGTCGCTTCTCGTCCCGCTTGGGCTACTGCTGCGGCGGCGTGTCCGGGCGGCCGTGCGCCCCAGCCGGGGTCCCGCCCCGGCCCGGCCCGGCCTATTTCCAGCCGGCGGCGGCGAGGCTGCTGAGGCGGCAGAGAGGCTGCAGCCAGGTGGGCGTCTCCTGCTGCCAGAGGCCGTGGGTCCTCCGGTCCATCCAGGGCGCCAGCTCCACATCCGAGTCGGTGGGCCGGGCGTCCAGGCGGCACTTTCGCGGCTCGGTCCTGGGCAGCCGGCCCTTGCAGCGGGCGCACACCAGCGGCGGAGGCAGGTCGTAGAAGAGGACTGCCGGGCAGAGGAGGGGCCGGTGGGTGGGTTGGGGAGGAGGAGGGGGAGGGGGAGGGGGAGGGGGAGGGCTGCTTTGGGGCGCCCCCGGGTGGCTGTCTTGCGCCACTGCAGAGGCGCTCCCGCCCTTCTGGTGCCGGCATTCCGGCAAAAAATGGCCACGTTCAGCCGCCCCCCGCCCGGCTGTGCCGACGCCTGGATGCCTGGTGGGCAGCGCTCACCTTTAATGTCGCTGGAGAGGCCCGACGTGTCCTCCAGGCTCTGCTGCTGCGCTTGGAAGGAGACTCTGGAGCGGAGGAGAGGCCGGTCAGGAAAGGGACCCTCCGCAAAACCCCCGGCCCACCTCCGCCCGGCCCGGAGTGGGGCGGATTGCCACGGGGGCCTTTCAGGGGGGGGAAAGTGAGCCAGCGCTGGCGCTTGCTTCGCTAAACCACGTCCTGGGGGAGGGGGGCCTGCCTCTCGCCCAACCCCCCCCCCATGCCTCCTTCCCAGGATGGCCCACTCCCAGGGCCGGCCCTTCTCAGACAGGTGGGCCCTCTCCTGCCAAGGGGCCCTGTCCCCACCACCGCTCGGCGCCTAAATTCAGATTAAAGCAAATTTGGTAATAAACCTAAATAGAAGTCTCCAATAAAGGGGTGTCCTGCTTCTGTTTGGAGACCTCCAGCTCTCAGGGTCAGTGGCGGTCCTCTGAAACCACTCTGGCCCTCAACAGGGCATCCAGCCTGAACCTGCCTTCCAGACCCTGCCTCACCTCCCTACATTGTCCACCCAGATGGGCAAGTAAATGACAACCAGACTAGCACAAAGTCAGGAGAGAAGCTGATGCAAATCAGGTTTGAGCCTGACCCAAACAGACCGGGCGAGGGGGAAGGGGGGGCTGGCTGATCTGCCCACTTACCTCCGAGGCTTTTCCAGGTTTTGCTTGGGACTTGGGGAGAACTGGGGGGTGGTGCCCGACACCTTCTTGCCCACTCTCTTGATCACCCCTGCGCTCCTTATCACCGTATCAGAGCGCTGTGGATGGGGAAGAGGCTGGTATTAGATGGAGACCCCCAAATTCCATGAGCCCAGGGAGGAGCAACCAATGCCCTGCTCCCCAAAAGGGCTGCAGGTCCCCCACCCTGCCCCGCCTGCAATTCCATCCCTGTGAGGTGGGAAGGAAGGCGACAGCCGAGGGTGAGGCTTGTTCCCACCATAGCTAGCTCCAGCTAAAGTGGGGGTGGGGGTGGCTTGGTCTTGGCTCAGAGCTGAGGGAGGGGTGCTATCCATGGAATGTTTGTAGCTCAGGGTTGAACTGTGGGCTTCCTTGGTGGTTTCTCTGAGCCGGGTGGTTTTCTCGCAGATGATTCATGACCCAATTAAGGAACATCATCAGTGCTTGAAGGGAGCAGGGTTTGCTCTCCCTTTATACCCCAATCAAGAAACTACCAACTCAGACAATCAAATGCTAAGCAACAGCCTAATGAAGGAACAACCAAGAACACTTCCAACAACACCAACAGGATAAGTGGTATATAAAGCAATCCCCACTGCCTGTTTTAGCACTGATGATGTTACGTAGTTGGGTTGTGAAAAGTCTGCAAAAAAACCACCAAGCTCAGAGGGTACCAAGGGACACCCCCCACCCCCACCCCCTGATTGGTGCTATGTTGGCAAGAGAGGCCTAGATCGGCTGGGCAAGAGAAATTCTTTCTGATTATCTCTGAAATCAAAAGCCTGCATCAAGCCAGGGGCAGAAGGGCATCTGGCAGGCCTTTAGGACATCGTTCTCCTGCCATTGACTCCTTGAAAGCCATCCACAGCCCGAGGGATGTTGTCAGAGCTGCTTCTCATGGCCGCCACTGCAGCCGGCTGTACCTCCTCCCAGGGTCTCCCCAGAACCAAGCAGCCTTTCAGCGGAGTATTAATACCACTTTATAAAGCCTTAGTGAGGCCAGACCTGGAATCCCGCGTCCAGTTTTGGGTCACCACATTACAAAAAAGATGTTGAGACTTTGGAAAAAGTCAGAGAAGAGCAACTAGGATGATCAAAGGCCTGGAGACTAAAAACATACGAAGAACGGTTGCAGGAACTGGGTTTGGCTAGTCTAGAGAAAAGAAGGACTAGGGGTGACATGATAGCATCTTCCAGTATCTGAGGGGCTGCCACAGAGAAGAGGGGCTCCACCTATTCTCCAGAGCACCAGAGGGCAGGAAAAGAAGCAACGGATGGAAACTAACCAAGGAGAGAAGCAACTTGGAATTAAGGAGACATTTCCTAAAAGTGAGGGCAATTAACCAGTGGAACAGAAGTTGTAGGTGTTCCATCCCTGGAGGTTTTGAAGAAGAGACTGGACAGCCATTGACTGAAATGGCCCGGGGTCTCCTGCTTGAGCAGGGGGTTGCTGAGAAGTCCTCCGAGGTCCCTCCCGGCTCTATTCCGATTGGAGTTGAGGGGCTGCCTACCTCGACCAAGGGCCCAATGCTGGAGACGCTGCTGCTGCGGCTGGAGACCAGGCAGTGGTGGATGGGGATGGCCGGGTCCTTGGTGGTGGTGGAGAGGCCATTCTGCAGGATGTTTGTCAGGCGGCTCCAGAGCGCAAAGACGGCCTCTGGGTGATCGTGGTGCAGCTGCAGGTAATACACCGTCTTGGTCACCGTCTGGAGACGCAAAATGCGCTGGGAGGCGCTGTGGACAGAGAGCCGGACGTAGCGGAGGGGGAGCAGCCTGGGCAAAGCAACGGAGGCAGTCAGGGACAGGCTGGGCCAGAGGTTCCGGGAGTGGCGGGCGAGGCTGGGAGGTGGGCAAGGCTCCCCTGGGGTGGGCCTGGGGTACTCAAAGTCCAGCAATTCTGGAGAATGCTTGGCTGGGGACAGAGGCTTTGGCTGGACCCCTCCCTGAACCCCTCCCGAGTCTCAAAAATCTGCTCCCTGCAGCCGGTTTCAGTTTTTTAGATAAAATTCCTGGAAAGGATTCATGGAACAAACCCTGGGTAAGCATGTCATGCAAACACAGCTGATGTCGGGCATCAGCCCCAGTATGGGTCTGCAGCTGCAGAGGACTTGAGGTGGCCCCAAATGAGGCTCTGGATGGTGTCCACACACCTTGAGTTGCATGTGTGAAGCAACCTGGGATTACACCTGGCCCAGTTCCTCCTTCTCTAGAAGAGCAGCTGGAGGGGGGGGCCTTTGCACAACATTGGGGGGGGGTCCATTCACATGATCACAGTCCTGTTAGACGAAACTAGTAGGTGGCCATTTTGGAGTTGGGGTATTGGGGGGTACCCAGTGTTCCCTCAAATGTTGTGGGAACACGAGGTCCCAAGGAATACTTAGCGGTGGGAAGGTCCCATGAGCCTCTCTGGTGCCAACCTGCTTCCCTTCCTGATCCGGCCCAACGTCTCCCTCCTGATCCTGGCCCCACGTCACCTGGTCAGATCCACTTGCGACAGCCGGGGACTGCCAACGTGGACCCTCTGAAGTGGGGCCCGTTGGTTCGCCATCAGGAGCACGTTGGGGAGAGGGAGGCAGGGATCTGAGGAGGTCACTGCCAGAGTCACAATGGTGGGTGTGTGGGTGATGTCCATCCATTTCCCCTTCTTTGTGACCTGTGGGAACCGTTCCCCGCCCACCCGAGACCCCTGAGTTAATTGAAGGGCCAGACCCCCCTTGATTAACCCAGTCAATCCATTTGCACCAAATCCTGCCGCCCCTTGTTCGCACCAGGTGGTGCAGCAGGCGAGGGTACCCTCCTCACTCAGTCCAAGGCTTCCCACTGGCGTGCTCAGCAGAAGGAGCGACCAGCTGCGCCACCCTCGCTGCCCAAAGGTGAAGACAGAAGGCTAGGTGGGCATCTAGGGCTCAGCACCCAGCCTAGCCTGCCTCCTAGACCTGTTCAGGACAAGGGGAAGGGATCCCTCCAGTAACCCACCCACCGCACAAACCTGAATGAAGTTGCTCTCAAAAACTGCTGAGTTGGGGAACAGATTGTAATCTGGGGAACGGATCAGCTGGCAGAGCAGCCCCCCCTCCAAGCCGAGTGTCCTGCCAGCATCTTGGTTGCTGCCAGTGAAGAGCCCTCCAGCCATGGGGCGTGGGGCGGCTGGGCTCCAGGAGCCAGGCATGCCCAGGCCCTCCCTTAGCTGGCCAGGCAGCAGGGGCCAGCACTGACTCAGCGAGGGGGGGGGGGAGCTGGCTCAGCAATCCGTGGAACGGGTCAGAGCAGAGCTGTGTGCATCACAGTGGCATTGGGGTGCCACCTGGAAGAAGCTGTGATGTCACACTGGCAGCGGAAGTGCTGGCTCCATTGAGATGGCAGCAGAGCTCAGAGCCCAGTCTGCTGCACTGCACACTGCCAGCCTGGCATGGATTTGGTTACCCTTAGAATTCCCCAAGTGGCAGGGAAGGCCGATGGCTCACCATCCCCCCATATCGTTAACATGCCCCTAATGCCGTGTGACATTTCATGGGCATCCATAGACATCCTGGCTGTTTGTAAAGGCTGCGTTTACACAACAGGTTAACTCTAAACTCGGATCCATAAAAGATAAATTCTGTGCTTGTAGAACGTGGGCCATGTTAGAGCTAAGAAGGTGATCAGGTTCAGGACTTATAGAACCCAGGGAGCACGAGGATCATTTAGACCAGGGGTCCCTAACCCCCGGGGCCCCGTTCGCAACTGGGCCAGGGCAGCGAGTGCATGCCTCACTCTCCCCTCCCCCCCGTCTCGAGTCAGAACGATTGGAGATCACTCAGAGAGATGGGGAGTTCTGGGAGTTGAAGTCCACAAGTCTTCAACTTGCCAAGGCTGGAGACCCCTGATCTAGACCAGCCTCGAAAGACCCTTCGTTCAGCTTCTTCTGGCCGAGAGGGCGAACCCACAGCCTATGTAGGGAGACCACTCTCCTCGGGTGTAGGTCTTGCCTACAAGGAGTTTCTCTGTAGTTTTGGACAATAACCTATGATTGTTACATCTGGTCTTAATCTGGGGAGGGGGCAAGGGAAATGGTTCAGTTATTTACTGTATATTGTATACCGTATACTGTATATATGACCCTCCTGCTCAATGTCTCTGGTTGACTCTCACCTAAAAGCCCCACAGATCCAGACCTCCAAATAACAACAATCTCAACAGCACCATAATAGGTCTTAACTTTTGGAAAACAGCCACAACCCGGGTGACTGAGAATCTCCATAGACACTGCTGCTCCGGTGGGTTTCCTCATGTCTTGACCCCAGAGCCGGGCTTCATATCCAGTCTCCCTATCATGGCCCATTCACCTGGGCCCTATAAGAAGACACTCAGAAAACTGAAGAGAGAAAGCATCTATTTCTGTGTGCGGCTAGTGAGTGTTCATACTTTGCAGCAACTCACGTTAAAAACCAAATCGCGGGTCCATACTTCTCCTCTCCTGCCACATCAGCAGCAAAAGGGCAGGCAGGACCCAGGCTCAGTTGGTGACGACCCAAACCCCACCCCGCCTTCTAGGGCAGGGGGGGTCAAAGTCTCTTGTCACCAGCAGGAGCAGGCCGCGCCTTGTGGGTCCAGCCCACTAATGAGACCCTCCCCTCTTCTGGGCAGGGTGCCACCCCCCCTTCCAGCTGCACCCCAGACCAACCCAGGGATGCCCTTTCCATGATGTCCCAGTGCCTGGAGGCAGTACAGGTCTGGATGGGTAGGAACAGGCTCAGACCCAACCCCTCCAAGACTGAGTGGCTGTGGATGCCGGCATCTCCTGATCTAGTTGTCCCATCACTTCAGATGGGAGGGGAGCCGCTGACTCCCTCTGAAAGGGTTTGTAATCTCGGCGTCCTCCTTGATTCTTGGCTGTCTTTGGTGGATCATCTGATGGCCGTGACAAGGGGGGCTTTTGCACAGGTTCGCCTGGTGTGCCAGTTACGCCCTTTCCTAGACAGGGATGCCCTCCATACAGTCACTCATGCTCTCATTATTTCTTGGTTGGATTACTGCAATGCCCTCTTCATGGGGCTTTCCTTGGGGTGCACCGGAGCTCCAGCTGGTCCAGAATGCGGCCGCGTGGGTTGTTACGGGAGCTTCCCGTTACTCCCATGTAACACCTCTCCTGCACGAGCTGCACTGGCTGCCGGTTGCCCTTCAGATCCGCTTCAAGGTGCTGCTTCTTACCTATAAAGCCCTATATTGCATGGGCCCGGGGCCACCTCCTACCGGCCTCCCACCGCCCTGTGCGGTCACATAGGATTGCCCTCCTCCGGGTGCCATCAACTAGACAATGTCGGCCGGTGGCACCCAGGATGAGGGCGTTCTCGGTGGCTGCGCTGACCCTCTGGAATGGGTTACCCATTGGGCTCTGGACGGCCCCCAACCTCTGCACTTTCCGCACCGACCTGAAGACATGGCTGTTTCAGCAACTTCCCTGATCTGCTACGAGATTTTATTCCGTTCGAGATTTTATATTGGCTGTTTTTAGGATTTCTTATTGTTACATGTTTTTATTCTGTGTGCTGCCCCGAGTCCTATGGGAGAAGGGTGGCATATAAATAATAATAATAATAATAATAATAATAATAATAATAATAATAATAATAGATTCCAAAATGTTTTTTAAGATATTTTAAACACAATAGTGAAAATATTCAAGATAGATGTACACAAGTACTCAGCCAGTTAGCCCTAAAGCCAAGTCACGGGGCCCTCGACCCATTCTGAGCCACAGGCCCCGGGACACGGCCAGGTTCTGAGAGCCTGACAAAAGGCCAGCAGGGTTGGGGCCAAGCCTGATCTCCATGGGAGGATATTCCACAGAGCGGGGATCCCAGCAGAGGAGGCCTGCCTCCTAGTTCCTGCCAGCCTACTCCATTCCCTTAAATCTTCACCCTGTTCCTGCCCACGAAATACAAGCAGTCCTTGACTTGACAAGAGTTTGTTTAGTGACTGTTCAATGTTACAACGGCACTGAAAAAAGTGACTTATGGGCATTTTTCACACACAAGGCCATTGCCCCATCCCTGTGGTCACGCGATCAAAATTCAAACACTTGGCAGCTTGCATGTATTTATGAGCCACGGTAGCGCAGTGTCAGAGTGCAGTACTGCAGGCTCCTTCTGCTGCCTGCCGGCTGCCTGCAGTTCAGCAGATCGAATCTCACCAGGCTCCAGGTTGACTCATCCTTCCGTCCTTCCGAGGTGGGTAAAATGAGGAGCCAGATTGTTGGGGGCAAGAGGCCGACTCTGTAAAGTGCTTAGAGAGGGCTGGAAAGCGCAGCAAAGCGATATAGAAGTCTAAGTGCTATTGCTATCACGGTTTCAGTGTCCCGGGGGGTCACGTGGTCCCCTTTTGTGACCTTTTGATTAAAAAGTCAATGGAGAAGCCAGATTTACTTAACAATTGTGTTACTAACTTAACTGCAATGATTCATTTAATAACTGGGGCAATAAAATGGGGCAAAAATCATTTAACAACTGTCTCGCTTCGCAACAGAAACTTTGGGCTCAATTGTGGCCATACGTCAAGGCCTACTTGTATCCCAAATCCTCCCCCCCCCCCCAAAGACAAGCATTGCTGGCCACCAACACAGGCGGGCCGGACTTTGAGGAAGGTGAAGCTGAAATAAGGGAAAGGCATGGAGACCCCAAATGAGCTCCTCCCTGGCTGAAAAGAGGCCGTGGCTGTCCCAGCAGCCCAGCTCCCCTAAACAAACCTCCTTTTCCCTAACAGCCGAGGGGTTCTCCATGCCCCGTCCAAGTTATCTGGTTCTTCCTGTCTGTCCTCAATATCCTGACCACAAATCAGAGCTCAGGCGGCCATTCCTGCTTCTAAAAGGGTTTTTTTGCTGCTCCCTGTTCCCCTCCCTCTGAAGCTGGAATCCGATAGGTGTTGAATTAAATTAAACGGTCAGTTGGTTATTTTTCCCCAGGATGTTCGGAATTATCCATAGTTTCCATACCTCCCCTCAGCATCCGTTCTTAACATTTGCAAATTGAGATCAGAAGATCTGCTGATGCCACCCAAAATGACTTCTCTCTGGCTACCTCCTGAGAACATGGAGCCACCAGCAGTTTGGGGGTGCAGGGGGGTCCCTCCTGGGTCGAAAGCCAAGCTAAAGGGACACTTGCTGAGATGTCTGCATGTGTGTTCATCCCAAAGCAGCATTTCTCCATAGAATTGCCAAAAAAAGGATATCCAACAACAGATAGCCAGTCCCCAATTATGTGGCTGAAACGAGAGTTCGGTGCTCCACAAGCCACATTCTGCTTCATTGGGGATGACAAACCAGGTTAAGTCCTGCTTGACTGTTTTGAGAGGCCTGCTCAAGTCTGCCACCTGCTGTAGATCAGCTGCCATCACAGGTGGGAGGTTCTGTGTTGTGACCACAGGAAGACCAAGAGTTGGGCAGCTCAGGAGTGGGTCCTCGGCTTCCCCTCTTCTTTGGCCAGGCAGAGCTACCGGCCCCCAGGTCCTGCTCTTCCCCCTTTGCTCTGGGGATGAGACTGGGAGCTCCGGGTGAGTTCCAGGTCAGCCCTTCAGGCAAGAAGGGCTGCCTTGTCTCGAGGGTCCCACCAGCCAGGCCCAGCAGAGAACCAACCCTGGGGAGAGGAACTCAGCCTCTGACTCCTGACCCTCCCGCATCGTCCGAAGTGTGCAATTTGGTTATGGCCAGTCTCTCGCCCCTGCTTGCCTTTGGCGGGGGGTGGGGGCTTCGGGGAGCAGACCCAGACTTTTGGCTCTGAACCTTCCTATGGGAATGTGGGTACAGGGGAGGACAAAAAACCTTCTGATCCTGACGCGGCCTGGGGGCTCAGGCAGACCCGGAGGCTGGGGGCTTTCCCAATCCTCACAATCCGGACATTGACTCTTCCTCTCCCCCCCCCCAATTTTTTCTTTTTTTTACGCTGGGCGCCAGGAAAGCCAAGCAAGGCTCCTGCGCAGTACGCTGGCCCTTGCTCGCCCCAAAGCGCAGCTCCCCAGAAAGCCGAAGAGAAGCCTGCTTCGATGCCTCGGCCGCCCCATCTGGCGAGGGCGCTGAGCGGGGTTCCCGGGCTCCCCTCCTTCCACTTCCCCGGCTATGCTGCCGGCGGGAATGCTCGGAGCCACGGACACCGCCGGGCTGCTAGTAGAGCCCAGCCGCCTCCCAACCGGTGGTCCCTCTTTGTCACGCGGGTGCGTGCCCGCAAACAGGCAGCGGGATCAAAGGATTTGCTGGGGGTGGGCAGGACGGACCGGATGGACCGGCCGGAGGGAGGGAGGGAGGGGGGGTCCGTGTGTCCGGGCAGCCAGCCGACAGGGGAACCGGCACTTCCTGCTCTCCGCCGACGAGGCTCTTTCGAGGGGGCGGGCACCAGCCGGCATCGGAGTTCAGTTTAGGGGTTACCCAGGGTTTGCGGGGCGGGGCGGGGCGGGGCGGGGGGCGGCCAACGTTATTTCAAGCAATGGGTTAGAGATTTGCTGGGGAGACAGTTCGTTGCGGAGCGCAAGCAAAGGAAGCGAACATACAGTTCAGCCCCTCTTCCCCGGGCAGCCCTACAAGCGCGGGGAACCCAGGAGGCCCCCACAAACGGCCCGGATGCTTGGGGGCGAAATCCTAACCCTAACCCTAACCCTGGCGACTCTGCCGGCCTCCTGCTGCCTGACCGGGAGGAAGGGAGGCGGGCAGAGCCGGAAAGGCAACGGTGACCTTGGGGCCCTACCGCGAAACGTGGCAAGAGTCAAGAGAAAGCGAAAGGGCGCGGGGGGGGGGGGGAGCGAAATCCCCGGGCTGGAGACGAGGCCGACGCGCCCTAGACATCTGCCGTGGGGAGGTTTGCTCGGGCATCGAGGAGGCCTTGAGAGCGCCGCGGTCTTGGCTGGCGTGGAAAGAATCCAACGTCCGCGGGACGATGAGAATAAGAATAAGAGGTCCCAGAGCAACATTTTTCCCTGCTTCAAAATCGGGCGGAAGGGGGTTCCCTCGCTAGGTGACTCGAGACCCCTCGGGGTTTCCAGGCAAGGAACAGCCTCCGGTGGGAAACGAGCGCCCGAGCTCAGGGCAGAGACTATTCGCACTTTGTCCCTGCTCAGAGGGCTGGCTATTGTTCGCCCCGTCTGGGGCTCGAGGGTCGGTCTGGCCGGGTCGCCAGCGCTGCTCTAGCCGGACCGAACTGAGCCCGGCAGGCAGCCCTTCTCCCTCCATTGCCGGTCCGGGAGGTGGACCGCGGGGCGGGGCGGGGCTGGGCGCGGGCGTGGAAACCCTCCCGGGCGCTCCCGCCCAGCGCCACGCCTGTCGGAGCTCGTCTCCCGCCGCCGCCGCCGCCGCCGCCGCCGCCGCCTGGGCTGCCCGGAGCCGTCGAGGTGGCCGTGGCCATGGACGGGCAGGCGGCGTTGGCGCCCTACGATTACAGCCTGATCGTGGGGCCCCTGCAAGAACCGGCCAGCCCCAGAACACCGCGCTTCGACTCCGCCGGCTGTGCGCCGCTCCACACCGGGCACCGCACCGCGGCGCAGCGGTACAACGCCCGGCTCTGCCAGGCCGGCCTGGAACCTGAGAGGTGAGCGCAGCCGAGCAAGAGCGGGCGGCGGGCGGGACGGGCCCTCCGGGGCCCCTCCAAGGCACGCGGCTCCCGGAGCGAGGGGCGCGGGGCGGTGGGTGCGCGTCGAGTCTCGCGGGGGTTCTGCGCCGCCGCTTCCAAGCAGGGAGGGCAAGAGGGGCGCTGGCGGCTCTGAAAGCAGCGGTCGTCTTCCAGCCCCCCCCCCCCCGGCCCGCGCTTGCCCAGCCAGCCCTGCAGAGAATGCTGTAGGCTTGAACCTGCCGGCTCTCCCTGGCAGGCCTGGCATCAACGCCTGGTGACGCCTGGGGGGATGGACGGTCTCTGCCGGAGCGGATCTCTCTCTTGGGCATCTGCTGGGCCGAGGAGCTGCCATCTGGGATCACTTTCTCATCTACTTAAAATATTCGAACTTCACCAGAGATTGGATTCTGCCTCTAAGTCGAGATTCTGGATTTAGGAAGCATATTATACTCTTCACTATATTTTCCTTAGATGAATGGATCCTCCCTCTTGGGGAGCAGTCTATCTCTAAAGGCCAGCTGCTGTGAAACCGGGAGTGAGTGGCTGCTGTCTCCCTTCCCCCCTCCAGCCTTTTCTAGGGGGAATCCTTTCTTGGGGAGCAGAGGAGACTCCCCCCTTCCCACTCCTTATATTTTGCAGCTCTTGTTGTGAAGGAGGGCAGAATCTTCCCCCACTCCCCAAAGGTTCAGCATGAGGCCAAGCAAAGCGGGGCTACAATCAGGCAGTAACCCGGTTTGACCATCCTGTCAAACGGTGTGTGATGCCGTGTTGTAGCCAAGATTTACCGAGAGGGTTTTGTTTGGTAAATGGATCCAGGAGAGACTGGCTGCTCTCTGGGTGTCTCTCTCTGCATTTCAGGAGGTTCAGGTAAGAGAGGAGGCAGCCCCCCCAAATTGCGCTCTGTTCCGTCATTGTTGAGTGCAGATTTTGCTCTCCTGAAGAGCTCCAGCAGATCCTCACCCAGCTCCCTGCCGCAGATAGTGGCCCTGGCACAGCTGGTCCTGATATGTGACTGCCAGCCTGGCCCCAAACAGGTGGCCCAGAAATCGGGCAGACTAGTGAGCAAGAGGCAGTGCAGCCCCCCCCCCCCCGGTGCCTGGGAAGTGTGTTTGCGTGTATGTGTGAAAGGACAGGACGAGGAGGGGAGAGGCAGGGCCCTTAGGCCTCCTTTCTGCCTGGGGCACTCAGGGGGAGACAGAGCTGGTTCGCTCACTCATGCCTGGACTGCACCTGGTCTCCTTGGAGGGAAGCACCTGCCTGGGGTGGGGAACCAAAAGAGAGTCAGTGGAATCACAGGGGCAAAAGGAATCTCTCACCTCAAGCCCCCCCCCCTTTGGGAATCTGTGCACCAAGCCTCTCATCCACCTGCACCATGGCTCAGCTGCATGAAGATTTGAGGTACAAAAACCAGGGCTGGGGGGTGAAGAAACAAGGCTGGTTCAGGCGAGATGTGAGTCCGGGCAGAAGCAGGACTGATAGTTTACATCAGAATCGGATTGGTTCGGCTTGGCTTGGCAGGTTACCTGAACTAGCAAAGGTGCTTCATTAGCTGGCTGTGGGATTAACTGTATTGTGTGAGCCCAGCCACGGTGGGTGCAGGTGTGCTTGAAACTCTGGGCCTGGCCACATTGATGGGCCATCCACATTCAGGGTCTTCCCTTTAAGGCACCACACTTGGGAACCCCCTCCTTGCAGCTCAGTGGCCCGGGAGGTCCAGGGCCCACTGGCACCCAAACCACACCATAGCCGGTCCCCCCTTCCTGTCGTGCAAAGAAGCATGACCTGCCTTGAACCCTTTGGACGAGGCAGGGTCAAAATCCCGGCCATCAGTAAACCTTTGCTGGGGTTGTTTGTGCCAGCGTTTGGGCTAACTTGTCCTTTCAGGCTGGACCGAGAGCCAAGCAAACAAACCCCTAGGCATAAAGACCAGGTGTATTGTTGTGTTTGTAAGCTGCCAAGAGTCCAGTGGAGGGGCGGCTGCAGCCACGGGGGGGGGGGGGGGGGAATTGGGGGCAGCAGGCCTCCAGGGGCCCGTGGGGCTCACCCGGGGGGGGGGGGAATGTCCTCTTTTTCTGCAGTCCTGTGGAGACTGAATTGGGGGTGAACGGAAAACAGCGAAATTGCCGTTATTAAACAAACAGATGCTGTATTTGAATAATGTCTGAAATTTGGCTCCCCTTGAAAATCAGCCTAAGAGCAAGTAGGGAGGATTCTGCTCAGAGGCAAAATGGAGGCCTCGGGAGTTAATCCTGGGACGGGGGTTTCCAAGCTTGGCCCCTTTTAAGACATGTGGACTTCAACAGTTCAACTCCCAGAATTCCCAGTTATGCCAAGTTTGGAGACCCCTGCCGTAGACAGACAGGCAGCAATCCTTAAATGTCAAATACTTTGGTTTCAAAGAGCTGGTTTGATTAACATTTTTAAAAAAGATTTATTTGCTATCTTGGAATGCCCACATTTTCAGCTTGTGCAAAAAAGACAAGGGGGAGAGAGGTTTCCCCTGGAATTGGCTGCAATTACAAAAAGGCAAGTTTGGTGACTAGTTAGAAACAAGCTGAGTTCCTTTGGCCTATAGAAATATCAGAAGGGGGGCTCTGATCCACACACACACACCCCCGCAGTGCCAGCTGCTCACGCACCAAGCATAGCTCTACAAATCCCCGCAAGGTGGATCTCCCCCCCCCAACCCCCAGGACAACCATTGTAACCCTCCTGTGATTTTGCATGTGTGAATGTGTCCGTTCTGCAAGGGGAGGGCAGGCATTTGATGCTGCTTTTCACCAAAGACCCACATCCTCAAGCCACATCAAGTCAAGGCCCAAAGGGTGTGGCCTGCCTGGCTGCCCTGGGGGTGGGGGGGCTATTGCTTGGGCCACAGCATAGCACCCAACTCCTCAGATCCATGCAGGAGGCTGGAGGGGGGGGGGGTGACAATAATGGCTCACCTAGTCCAGAGTCAGCCAAGCTGCACGTCCAACACTGAAGAAGGGAGAGCGATGTTTTGGGTCTGAGCCCAGAGGGCAGAGCTGCTGAAGCCTGCCCTGGCCCAGGCCACCCCATAAGTAGGCCCATCTCCCTGGCGGAAAGGGATGGGGGTGTTCTGAGAAGGGCCAGGCCTCTCCTGCCATCTCCAGTCTTGAGATCTGGTGATCTCTGTCAATGGCAGAGCCCCAAGAGAAGCGGATCACAACCCACGGGGGGGGGGGGGGGGGGCATCACGGTATAAGTCTTCGATCCAGCCTTGGTTCAGGACCCCAGGAGGCATTTGAAGCTGCTGGTCTTTGTGATTCACACTATGAACGTCAGACAACAGCCAGACCCAGAAGCAGGTGTGCAAAAACACGACAACTTGCACGCGAGGGGGGTTGCAAATGCCTTGACCTGACAGTGCCCCCCAATTGCCCGTTTGGGCTTCTGCAGATCTCCACCTCTAGCGGTCCTTGCCCGCTGCCCCTTGCACACGTGGCCTGCCCTGGCCTCACCCCGGGCACCCTCCCACGGGCATTGGCTCTGAGCGGCTGGTGGCCCAGCCCTGCCCTGCAAAGCGGCTTCCTCCAGGGGCTATTTCTGCCTCAGGACAGAGAGTGACGTGCAACCGCTAATCCCTAAAGCCCTAAAGGGACCAGCTCAGCCGCAGGGAAGCCCAGGGCAGAAATCGGCAGCTCAGCGGGGGGTGGGGGAGGGCCCCGTGCCCCACTCTTCTGCCTGCCGAGGGTCTGCAGCTGCCCTTGGGAGGCAGTTGGGGGTCCCACCGGTTAGTTGAAATGTGGCAAACTTTGAGATCTTTGCCATCCAAATTTTACAACCATCTGTTGTTCCTCCTCCTGGGCTTTGCCAGCTCCCCAGAGTTTTTTATTTATTTATTTTTCTTCCTGAGCTGCCCGATGCCATCCGCGGCCAGTCAGGGACGGAGACAGAAGCCTGCCCAAATACACCCCACCCACCCCCACCCTCGTTAACCCACAGCCCATCTGCTTGGCTTCAAAGCTGAAGCAGCCCTTTTGCAGGCAGCTCTGGGGCTGAGCTCACCTGGACCAGGAGATGCTCGAGTCCCCCCAGTCTCTGGGCCCAGGATGCCTCCCTGAAATCACTCCCCCCCTCCCAGAAGGGCGGCCTTGGAGCCACCCCACGCTGGAGGGCTACACAGCCACCCGGTGCCTCCCTGCAAGGATGCTACACAAACAGCAGCAGCAGCAGCCGTGGTTGCTGGGCCCCGAGGCTGTTTTGCTGGCTCTGGGGGGTCCCTGGGGGTGTAATTACCCTAGGCAAGTTGTTCAAGGCAACAGGGTGTGTGTGTGTGTGTGTGTGTAGAGACATGAACTGCTGCCACCTGCAGGCTTTCAGCTAGTGCCTCCCCATCCCCAGCAGGTCAGTCCAGCCAAAACTTTATTGGGGAAGGTTCAGGAGGGAGGAGAGTGGCCTGGAGATCATGTAGATCCTTTGGAGGGGGGGAGGGAGGACCAGGGTTTGACCCAGGAAAGGAGGGGCAGCCCCAAAGCTCTCCCCAGGGCTTTCCTGGCTGCTGGAGGAAAGGCAGGGCATGCAGGAGTGCTATCTATCTATTTATTATATATATATATATATATATATATATATATATGCTGCACCCAAGGGAGTGCTGGGGGCAGCAACAGCTTCAGCCCCTCCCTCAATGAAAAATAGGGTATGAAAAAAAGACTGTTCAACCTCAAATGGCAGATCTTTAAAGCTGCCTCAGGAGGGACTCACCTGGATTTCTTTCCTGAGGGCAGAGGGGGCTTAAAGGCCTCTTCCAAGGGAGGGGGAAATGCCTGAGACATCCCGTCCTGTGCTGTGGGGAGGGAGTCATCTTTCAAAGGTGATCCTGCGCGTAGACTTGCACTGAAAATGGAGTCAATATCTCTGATCCTTTTGACCAGCCACGGCCAGCTAAGACCCTCCATGCCCCCACCCCCCAAAACGGACTCTTCTCCAGTTGGTCACTGCTCAGAGTTGTACTGGGAGAGCTGGACTGAGGTTTTCAATTACACCAGTAGGGGGCAGCAGACACCCATAGCCCTGCTAATAGTCCTGAGCAGATCAATGTATGGCAGAGGAAAGGCTGGGGAATTCTGGGAGTTGAAGTCCACAAGTCTTAGAGTTGTCAGGTTTGGAGTCCTCTGGTGTAGGGTAGCCCCAAATCAGGAGGAGCCCCATCTTTTTGGACAGAGCAGCTTTCATCTGCTGCAGTGAGGATGCCCAACAGTTGGTCCGTCTTGGAAGGTCAGGGCTGCTTAAGTGTGTAGCTCCGATTCTGGCCCCAAACCCACCCCTCTTCCTGTCTTCACAGGCCACACTGACCCAGAACCTTAGCTAGCAAAGACTGCCTTAAAAAAGATTACACACATGCACATTTAATTAAGGAATCCTTTTAATTCTTTCCTCCTTTCTCGTGCCTTCAGTATGAAATTCAGCAACCGCCCTCCTCCAGCAAATCACCAGGAATTCTTAAAAATTGGATTTGCGCTTAACTCTGGTGATTCCTGGTGGCTTCCTTGATCCCATTGGCAAAGTAGCTGGCCACTGCCGCCTTCTGCTCATAGCCCTGAGATTCCTGGTGGTGTCCCATCCAAGCCCAAAGCCTTCTAATAAATTAAAGCAAATTTGCATCCTTGCAGTCTCCATGTCCTGCCCTTCCCTCCCTCCCTCAGATTGTCCCATAGTCCAAGTGCTTTATTGGCACTGCTGTTTTGGAAGTATAAACCTTGTCTTTTTTTCAACACAGACCAAAGATTTACTGTATGCATATATACGTACATATATACATGTATATACTTACACACAAACATAGCTACCTACCTACACAGGGCAGGAACGTTCCTACTAACACGAAGGGCTATTTGCCATTCCACGGGTTGATTAAATCTTCACCATCCACCAAAGAGGCATTTGAGGCCTAATCAGGAGATGCACTTAATTTTTTGCCATGCAAGAAACCAAACTTCACGGAAGGGGAATTAGAGTCCCTTCTCCCTCAGCTGCTGCTTCATCTTGTGATTTGGCAACCCGAAAAAGCAGGAAATTGGGCTGAAAAATTCCGGTCACAGATTGAGCAGCAGCCCCAACACACAATGAGGAGGGGGAAGAGGAGCTGCCAGCAAATTCCAGCCTTGGGGAGCAAACGTGGGGATCCTTCTGAGTGGGGCATCTTTTGAACAGTCCTGAAACTATTCCCCCCTCCCCTCCCCCGTTTTGAAGATCCTCCGAGGCCACCAACTTGAACTCAATAGGATAAAGGAGGCCTCTGGGGGCTTCCAGGCTCTCTTGCTCAGGCTTGGAGCCCAACAGTTGGGATGAGCCACTGCAGAGCGGCCTGTTCTGCCAGGATTCAGCCTGGGCTCCAAGGAGGGGGGAGCGGCTGGGGGTGGGCACCAGGACAGGCTTTGCCTGGGCACAGCAGCTCATCAGGGTTTGTGGGCACCAGAGCTCCCTTGGACCACTTGCTCTGCACCCTCCAAAGCAGAGCAGCTGCCACCCACCCATCCACCCTGGGGGCTTTCGTTCAGCCAACCAAGGAGAACTCCGCCTTGTCAAACTCCTGGTGTGTTCAGTAACTCACTCCCCACTTGCCAATTCCTGGAGCTCCAAATTGCTGCCAGCAGTAGGGCTAGGCTCCAGGCCAGCAGAGGAACAGGGGTCTCTGAGCATGGTCAGAGTGTCTTGCCCTTTCTTTAGGCACCCTAAAGAGTCTCTCAGAATACAGCCAAGGTCGCCTGCCAGGTTGGGGGGGCGGTCAGGTTTGTGGGGTGAACCAGCCCTCTTGCTGCGCTGACCTACTTCCTCCCCAACCCAACTGGGGCCAAGGAATCTCTCATGCAGAGGCAGGGGGTTCAAAGCAAGAACCTTGGCCGTGGGGCAGCCATGTGGGCCCGCACCTCAGCTGCCTGCCTACCTGTCTAATACAATCCTCGGTTGTATAAACAAGAGGCATAGAGTCAAGATCATGTGTGTTGGTACTGCCTTATAAAGCCTTAGTAAGGCCACTCCTGGAATCCCGCATCCAGTTTTGGTCGCCACGATGTAAAAAAGATGTAGCGTCTCCAGAAAGAGTGCAGAGAAGGGCAACGAAGATGATTAGGGGACTGGAGGCTAAAACACATGAAGAACGGCTGCAGGAATCGCATTTGGCCAGTCTAGAAAAAAGAAGGACCGGGGGTGACATGTATTCCAGTGTTTGAGACAAATGCTGCCACCAAGAAGAAGGGGCGGCGTCCACCTTTTCTCCAAAGCACCTGAAGGCAGGACAAGAAGCAACGGGTGGAAACGAACCAAGGAGAGAAGCAACCTGAAATTAAGGAGTACTTTACTGACAGTGAGGACAATTAATCAGTGGAACAGAAGTTACCTTCAGAAGTTGTGGGAGCTCCATCACTGGGGTTTTTTTTAAGAGATTGGACAGTCACTTGTCTAGAATGGTACAGGATTTCCTGCTTGAGCAGGGGGTTGGACTAGAAGACCTCCAAGGTCCCTTCAACTCTGAATTGAATTGAAAACTTCTGGCTCATCTTCCTTTCCCGTTCAGATGGGAGCCCAGTTCCAGGCAGATCAGGGCTGGGCTGGGCTGAAGCTTTTCTGCTGGGGTATTGCTCCAGCCGGCCTTCCTCCCATGCCAAAGTGGCTCCTTCGGCCGAGGGAGTGGCATGGCATGGGCTCCGCAGGAGCATGATGAGAAATGTGGTGGGTGCTTTAAAAGCACCTGTTCTTTCAAGCAACTCTGCCTGGAACTACAGTTCCCAGGATTCAACAGGGCAGCAATGGCCTGGCCAGGATTTGGAAAAGGCCTTTGCTGCCTGCTGCTGCTCTCTGACACTGGCTAGGCCTACACCCTGACGAGCGCTTGCTCCCTTCTGCCCCCCTCGAGTGGCACCCGGCCCCAACCCAGCCGCTCTTGGCTCCACTGTGCGCTCGGCCTTGGCCTTCAGATCAAAGATGTCGCCCTTTGGGGAAGCAAGGCTTCCGCCCGCCCCCCCCCCAGCCTTTTTCGCTGCAGATGGAGACCCCCACCCTGTGGCAGCCCAGCCCCCCCCCCCCGGCATGTGTTCCTGGCACCTCAGTGCCTGCCTTTGCATTCACAGGGTTCAGGCAGGCCTCCCGGAGGGCAGCTCAGCTGGGGACAAATTGGAATCACGGGGCTGGAAAGGCGGGCAGGCGTTTAATTGAGCCTCGCTATCATGCCCTGGTCAGGAGATCCGGATGAGCTCGTGGGTGGCTGCTGCCCATCAGGAAGAGGGGGAGATGGGGGGGGGGTGAGGTCAGCCGGGGTTTGCACCATGAACCCCGAGGTGGAGCTGGTTCGCACCAAAGGCCGGGCTGGGACACAGGGGGAGATGCCAGGCCCCGCCCTCCTCCCCTGATCCTGGGCAAAGCATAAGCACTCGGCCTTGCCACGGGTGGTGGAATGAGGAGGGAGTTCCTGGGTTTCTCTTCTGGGTTCACTCAAAGGGGCTGCCCAGAAGGATGAAAAAAGCCAGCCACCACAACCTGATAAAGGCAAGTCAAAATCACACCAAAAAGTGAATTTGGCCTGGAAAGGGCTCTTCCTGCCCCTCTTTCCTGGGAAGCCTGGCCCCACTGCAGCCACCGGGGGAAGGGTCCGCATGAGGAGCCCCAAGGCCGCCTCTCCAAAGGAAGGGGACCAGGGCCGCCAGGGGAGTGCCAGCGGCGGCCGGGGGAGGCCAGGGAGGGGCGGCCCAAGGCCAGCTGATTCGGAGGTCGCTGACTGAGCCCCCAGTTCCGGCCAGGAAGCTCGCCGTAAGCAGAGGCCAGCCCCGCTTCCCGGCCGGCCTTGCACGAAGCCCCCGCCGCCGCCGCCGCTCCCACGGCCGCCCGGAGCTCGCGCCTCTGCAGCCCCGGGCGGGAGCGCCCCCCACTTCCCCGCCGCCGCCGCCGCCGCTCCCCCACCCGGGCTCAGGTAGGGCCGAGGGAGGGAGGGGGGTCGCGGGGGGGGGCGGGCGCTGCAAGGGACGCCGGGACTGACGCGCCAGCAGGAACTGAGCCGAGCGATGCGCGCGGGAGGCGGCGGGCCAGCGGGGCAGCCTTCGCACGGCCCGTCTTCCGGGGGGCGCCGCGCCCAACCGCAGCCCAGGCGGCCGGGTGGGTTGGGTGGGTGGGCCGCGGGCGGAGCGGGGCCCCCAGCCGGGCAGCGCCGGGTCGTCCTCCGGGGCGGCCGGGTGGAGCCGCCCAGTCCCGAGCAGCGGCGGGGCCAGCAGCGCATCCCCCGAGCCGGGGAGCCGCCCAGGCGTGGCCGGGCGGGGGTCGCGGGGGGGGTCTCAGGCTGACAGCCCCTCCTCCTTCCTCCCTGCGCAGCATGGCCGATTACCTGATCAGCGGCGGCACCGGCTACGTCCCCGAGGATGGGCTGACGGCGCAGCAGCTCTTCGCCGTGGCGGACGGGCTCACCTACAAGTAAGCGGGGCGCGGGCGGGGGTCGCAGGGGGGCGGCTGCCCTGGAGGGAGTGGCGGCGCACGTGGCTCTGCGGAGCGAGGCGCAGCTCTGCCCGGCCCGGGATGCTCCGCGGACTGGCCGGCTGCCTGACGTCCGGGGCTTGGGGGGGCTGGGGGGCGCTGGCCTTGCTGCGCGAGCCGGGCAAGGGGCTCCAGCCGAAGTGGAGGCCGGGCGCGCAAGGGACGCCGCAGCCCCCGGTCGCCCACCCGCCTCCCCCCTTGGAAGGGACCCCTTTGCTGGAGTGGGCAGAAGCTGCCCCCCCCCCTTTGCTCAGCTGATGGTGCCTCTCACACCCCCCCCCCAAACTCTCCCAGACCTCTAGCTAAGCCGTGGCTGTAGCCTGTTTCTGGGCTGATCCGTCCAGGCAGACAGCAGCTTAGGGGGTCTCTGCTGCCCCAGCCCCTTTTCCTCAGAAGCTGGGCTTGTGCAGAAAGAGTTGTGAGCCAGAGGTGGCCTGCAAAACGTGGGCAGGAGAGCCTCTGCAGCATCCCATCCCTCTGGGCCTGGACTGAATCGGGGTGCACCTTGAGCCTGCTTGGCGGCGCAGGAGGGACCTCGCCCTTCTCCCGAGGGGCTGCTTTTCTGCAGGAGGATGCCGTGGCATGAAGGGGCTCTGGCAGAAACCTCCTTTGGGACAGGCTTTTCTCCACGGCCTCTTGGAAGGCGCCAGGTGTGTTCATTAGGGATGGTGCTGCTTACCACTGGGTCCAAATGTCTGCTGGTGCAACTGGGCCTGGCCCCACTGCATACCTGGGCTGCCTGTGGTGACCGGCCTGAGCCTCCCGTCCCTCGGCTGAGGGGTCTCGTGCCTTTTCAAAGGTCAGTGCTCTGAGAGAAGGTGGGGAATGGGAAGGGGCTTCACAGCCCCCTAGCAGCCTCTTCATGCCGCGATCAGTCTCAGCCTGGCTTGCTTTCCTCTTAAGGGGCCCTGCAGGGGCTCCGCAGGCAACAGGAAGGCTGCTCCGATGGGCCCAGCATTGCGTGTCTCAAGGTGGGTTTGGGGGGGCTCCTGCAGGGTCAGCACCAAACTAAGGAAGTTGGGAGGAGGAGAAAAGCGAGGCAGGACAAGACGCAGGCTGAGCAGCCTCTGTGCAAACTTTGTGGGGGGGGGGGGGGCTTTCTTTCTTGGCCCTGGTTTTGGGAAGAGAGAAGGAATGAAGGAGACGGAAGGATTTCTCCAAGGGTGAGATGCGGGGAGGGTGAGCACAAAGGGGTGCAGAGTGGTTCTTTCATCAACCAGAGTTTTCTAATTTGTGCTGCTGATTTTGCTAAATGCCCGCAGCTCCTTTCAGACCTGTGTCCCTGGTTGGCCTCCACCCTCCAGCTGTTTGGGGGCCACTGCAAAGGCTGAGTCCCTCCTCTACCCCTGGCTGTGTGGGGGCTTCCTTTCCAGGGCACCTTTTCCTCTGAAAACTCCGTTTCGCTTTCAGTTCTGTGCTCTCTTCTCAGCCAAACAAGGTTTATAATAAAGCGGAAATTTGTTTTGTTTCTGACACAGAAAACCAACAGTTAAAACGAGCTCCTTCTGAACCGCAAGAGCGGTTGGGTCCATGGACCAGAGAAGTTGGGGTGCCCCCTTCCTCAGACACGCCCCTGCAGAGTTGGGCACCTGCTCTCTTGCATTCCTGAACCTGGCGGGGGGGGGGGCTGCATAGCTCCTTCCCACTCTGCTATGGCCCATTTGGGCTCACAGTTCATGGTTCAATCTCCTACATTTCTTCAGGAAGAGTCTTATAATATCTCTGATAGCCAGCCTGCTTCCGTGTGAGGCTTGTTTACCTAAGTCCTCCCAATAAAGTCCCTCCTTAATTGCAGGGTTAAACAACCCCAGAGTTTAACCTGCTGAGCTACCTGGTTGCTTCTTTTCAACGGTGCGTTCTGTTAATATTTAATGACTGAGCATTGCCTGGAATCCTTTACGGGACAGGTGAGGCACTGAGGATTTGAACAAAACAGTGGTTTTCGAAGCCGGCAGGTGGCCTGCCCAGAGCCGCCTCTTTGAGGGTTGAGGGGGACGGGTGAGCTTTTATTCTCTCACTCATACAAGCCTGGGGGTCCGGCAGTCATCCTGGCACATGTGGGAAGGAGGGCCTGGTCTGGGTCAGGCTCTGTCCCAAATGAAATTGGCATTTGTTTGCGCTTTGTTTGGGCGCCTGCAGAGCTTTGGGGAATGTGGCACTTAAATGCATTTGGTTCACATTTCAAGGAGAGGATATGTCCCTACAGGTCAGCTGCTGTTGCAAAGGCTCTGCTGGAGGTTAGGGGTGGGGCCTGTGGGCGGGGTTGAGCCAGGCTGGTCAGCGGGGGGGGGGGGGGGTCTCTGCAGGGATAGGGGAGCAGCCCCTTGGTCCCTGCACCAAGGAAGTGTGCCCGTCACCACCAAGTGCCCAGGGAGAAGGCAGGGTGCTTTTCTGCCTTAAAGCTGAACATGTGGTCAAATTGAGAAGGGGGTGATGCAGTGTTCTCGGAATTGGGGAGGAGCTTTGGGAAAGCTGCTCCCTGGGTTTGAAAGCCTGCCTTGGATCAACTTTGTTTTCTAACGGAAACCTTGGCAATTTTGATCTAAATGAGGATTTACAGTTTGTTTTGCCTTGCTAGCATCATCTCTTGTGTATGAACTCTGTTGTATAAAAGTTGAAAAGTTAAATAAAAGTTCAAAGCCCTTTGGGGGCATCCCCAGTTCAGAGGTGACGCCTCCTTGAACTCCACCCGGTGAATAGAAACCACCGTGGGAAGCAGAAACGGAGAAATCACAGCCCAGCTTACGGCAAGGGCCTACTTCAAAGCACAGGCTGGGGGGGGGGCATGAGCTGAAACAGCCCCCAGCCCTTTACGGCCTTGTAAACTACACTGCTGCTGCTTGTTGTTTCCTGTTTGTGCTACAGGAGGGCAGCTGAACACACACACACACACACACACACACACACACAGAGGACAATGTTGGTGATGTTTCTGATTTGGAAAGACTCTGTGGCTGACCAAGAGCTTGCAGCCTCCTCCACCTCTGCTGCCCACCAGTTTCCGGCTGGGTTCAGGCCAGGTTCCTTGAGTGTTGTGACCTTTGGAGGTAGTGTGGCTGTTCTGGCCCTCTTGGTGGCTCTCAGGACCATCGGCCACAGTGTCCCTCTGGCTGGCGTCAGGGCTTGGAGGCTCCTCCTCACAGTGGTTCCCTCCCTCCATGGCCGGTGCCCCTTGGTGGGTCTAAGTGGGGAGAGGCTGGGGCCTGACATGCTCTGCATGGATGAGAGAGGAGGGGTCCAGGGCTGCGTTTCATGGCTGTGGAGCTGCCCGGACTTGCCTTTTACAAGATTATTATTATTATTATTATATTATATTTATATACCGCTCTACT
>WNWU01000128.1:496349-519682 GCA_012654045.1 Ptyas mucosa
CCTAAGCCATGGAGCGTTCTAAAGGTGGTAACCAAAACCTTGAAGTGCACCCAGAAGAACACAGGAAGCCAGTGCAGCTCGCGCAGGAGGGGTGTCACATGGGAGCGCCACATCGCTCCCATAACTACCCGCGCGGCCGCATTCTGGACCAACTGGAGCCTCTGGGTGCTCTTCAAGGGGAGAACCATGTAAAGAGCATTGCAGTAGTCCAGGTGGGAAGTGACGAGGGCATGAGTGACCGTGTTTAATGAGTCCCGATTTAGAAAGGGGCGCAACTGGCGTATCAGGCGAACCTGATAAAAAGCCCTTCTGGCCACAGCCGTCAGGTGTTCTTCTAAAGACAGCTGTGAGTCCAGAAGGGCACCTAAGTTTCGAGCCCTCTCCGTGGGGGCCAATGACTCGCCCCCAATAGTCAGCATTGGCACCAACTGACTATATCGGGATGTTGGAAACCACAGCCACTCGGTCTTGGATGGGTTGAGCCTGAGTCTGTTCCTCCCCATCCAGATCCGTACAGCCTCCAGGCACCGGGACATCACTTCAAGGGCATCATTGGGGTGATCTGGGGTGGAGATGTACAGCTGGGTGTCATCAGCGTACTGGTGGTACTTCACCCCGAAACCCCGGATGATCTCACCCAGTGGCTTCACATAAATGTTGAACAGAAGGGGCGAGAGAACCGATCCCTGTGGTACCCCACATATAAGGGGCCTCGGGGTCGATCTCTGCCCCCCTGCCAACACAGACTGCGACCGGTCAGAGAGAAAGGAGGAGGACCATCGCAACACGGTGCCCCTCACTCCCAATTCTTCCAGCCGGTGCAGCATGATACCATGGTCGATGGTATCAAAAGCCGCTGAGAGGTCTCATAGGACCAGGGCAGAGGAACAACCCTTGTCCCGAGCCCTCCAGAGATCATCAACCAACGCGACCAATGCCGTTTCCGTGCTGTGTCCAGGCCTGAAGCCCAACTGGAACGGATCCAGATAAGCTGATTCATCCAGGTACTGAGGAAGCTGTTGTGCTACCACACTCTCAACAACCTTCGCAACGAAGCGAAGGTTGGAGACTGGACGGTAATTAGCCAATACTGCCGGGTCCAGGGAAGGCTTCTTGAGGAGAGGTCTCACCACCGCCTCTTTCAAGGCAGCAGGAAAGACACCCTCACTCAGAGAAGCATTTATAATCCCCTGGAGCCAGCCTCGTGTAACCTCCCGAGAGGCCAGCACCAACCAGGAGGGACACGGGTCCAATAAACATGTGGTAGCATTAAGAAACTGCAGTTATCACTGCTTGGAAGAATATCAGCAGTAAAGATGAATGTTTTACCTAGACTTATCTTCTTATTTCAAATGATACCGGTGCTTAAATCAGACAAACCATTGCTAGAATGGCAAAAAGGACTGAATAAATTCATTTGGAATGATAAAAAACCAAGAGTCAAACTGAAAATAATGCAAGATACTCATGAGA
Organism: Ptyas mucosa; assembly: GCA_012654045.1. Taxonomy (NCBI): domain Eukaryota; kingdom Metazoa; phylum Chordata; class Lepidosauria; order Squamata; family Colubridae; genus Ptyas; species Ptyas mucosa. The sequence goes on from WNWU01000128.1 coordinate 497,823, forward strand.
GAGGTGGTCTTAAACTCCCAAACCTTCGACTATATTATGAAGCAACTGCATTGATACAATTAAGTGATTGGTTTGGGAAAACTAAGACTGATTTGTTGAACATAGAAAGTCATGACCTTGTTTGGGGATGGCATGCATACCTATTTTATGATAATAAAGTGGACAAAGTGTTCAATAGTCATCTACTTAGAAATGCCTTGTTGAGAGTCTGGAGGAAGCACCGAATTAATTGGGATTACAAGATTCCGTTTTGGCTGGATCTTGCTGATACCATGTGGAATACAAATATTAAGTCACTCAGGGGTTTCTTATATAAAGAGTTACTTTACTTTGAAGAGGGCAGGTGGCGATTGAAGACTTTGGATATGCTGTTGGAAGAAGGGAAGTCGTTGACTTGGTTGCAGTACAATCAATTACAGATGAGATGGAAAGAAGATCAACAAACTGGTTTAATGGAATATGAAGTAGAATTGGTTGAACAGATAAAGCGGACAGGTCCAATGCATATTAAGAGAGTTTATAATGTTTTGTTAGAAAGGGATTCAGAAAATGAGCTAGTTAAAGATTGTATGATTAAATGGGCACAAAATTTCTCCTAACCAGTTATGATGGAAACATGGGAAAAAATATGGGTTCAGAATGTTAAATTTACACAGTCACAAAATTTACGAGAAAATTTTTATAAAATGTTTTATAGATGGCATTTAGACCCCAAGAAATTGTCTTGTATGTACCCTAATGTGCAGCCAAAATGTTGGAGATGTGATTGTTTAGATGCTACATATTATCACATCTGGTGGACTTGCAGGAAAGTGAGGGCTTTTTGGATAAAAATCTGGTGGGTTATGCAAAATGTTTTAAAGAAAAAAATACAATTTTTTCCGCAATTTTTTCTATTGGGTATAGCTAAAGATTTTACATTGGGTGAAACTAAATTGATTTTGTATATGGTGACAGCAGCTAGGTTGTTGATTGCCCAACATTGGAAGAGTGATGTTTTACCGACTGTTGACCAATGGACCCAGAAGATGGCTGGATTTGCAGAAATGGCAAAGGTTTCAGCTTTTTTAAAAGATCAGACGCATGAGAAGTATATATAGCAATGGAAATTATGGATTGAGTATGTACAGAATAAGTATCAGACTAGAAAATATTATATCGCTTTTAGTTGAGATGATTATGTTAGCATGTTAGTAGATATAGAAAAAAGATATGGAAGATTGAATAACATATATATTGTTTGGGAATATTAGCATTGCATATAATGGAAGTCAAGGGGGGGAGGGAAGAGGGAGGAGGGGGAGGGTTAGGGTGGGGATGGGATGGAATTATATATTGTTTCTATATGTATCTTATAATGTTGGGTTAGGGTGGGGGGGGGAAGGGGGAAAAATTTGTATTGGTAAAACTTTTTCAATAAAAAAAAAAAACATGTGGTAGCATTCAGCCTCCCCAGTATCCTGTCCACATATTCGGGAGTCACAGAATCAAACTCTTCCCAGGTGGTATTCTCAAGACCTGCCTCCGTCCTTTCCCCTGAATCTACTATGTCAGAGTCCAGGTGTTCCCGAATCTGAGCGATTTTATCATACAGATATTGAACAAAATCCTCGGCTCTACCCTCCAAGGGGTCTTCCCGCGCTTCCTGAAGGAGCAGGGAGTGGGTCACCCTAAACAAGGCGGCCGGGCGGTTATCTGATGATGCAATAAGAGCGGAAAAATAGTTATGTTTTGCCGCTTTTATCGCCACTAGGTAAGTCTTAATATGAGATCTTACCAGCGTTCGGTCAGATTCAGATCGGCTGGCTCTCCAACTGCTCTCCAGGCGTCTTTTCCGACACTTCAGCTCCCTCAGCTCCTCAGTGTACCAAGGAGCCAGGCAAGATCAGCGTTGAGTCAGAGGCCACAAAGGCACGACTCGATTCAAGGCCCCGCCAGCCTCCCTATCCCAGGCGGCCACCAGGTCTTCGATCGAGCCATGTGCCAGAGCCTCAGGAAATGGCCCAAGCTCCTTCTGGAACCTATCTGGGTCCATCAGGCGCTTGGGGCGGAACCACCTTATCGGTTCCGCCTCCCTGCGGCGGGGTGTGGTGGTTCGAAGGTCAAAGTGAAGGAGGGAGTGATCTGACCATGACAAGGGCTCAATCACTATATCCCCTATCGCAAGATCACTCAACCACTGACCAGAGACAAAAACCAGGTCCAGCGTGTTTCCCTCAGTGTGAGTAGGGCCATGAACTAACTGGGTCAGGTCCATGGCCGTCATGGAAGCCATGAAGTCCTGAGCCACCTCAGACGCCTCACCAATGGATGGCAGGTTGAAATCTCCCATGACTATACGCCTAGGGATATCAACCGCCACCGCAGCTATAACGTTGAGTAGCTCAGGCAGGGCTGCTGCCACGTAGCAGGGAGCCAGGTACGTAACTAGCAAGCCCATCTGTACCCCATGACCCCACTTCACAAGGAGGGACTCACATCCGACCGTCTGAGGAACAGTGGCCTCCTTCGGGCCAAGACCTTCTCTAATGATAACTGCCACCCCCCCCCACCCCTCCCCTGTGACCTTGGCTGATGAAATGCTCGGAAACCAGGTGGGCACATCTCTATGAGAGAAACCCCTCCCTCCTGGCCCAGCCAGGTCTCCGTAATACCTGCCAGGTCCGCTCCCCCCTCTTGAACAAGATCACAAATGAGGGGGGCTTTGTTTACCACGGACCTGGCGTTGCATAGCATCAGCCGAAGGTCCAGGGCCTGAGGGTCTGTGCAACCTGGGGAACGAGCAGAGCATTGGGGGCCGGAGCATGCCACCGCTTGAACACAGTGGCCACCATAAATGTGAGCCAGTGGCTGAGCATCTGAATTTCGATCATGTGACCACAGGGATGCTGCAACGGTCGTTGTGAAGTTGTTTTTCCAACGCTGTTGTAATGTCAAAAGGTCATTAAACAAAATGTCGTACATCAAGGACTACCTGTACTTTGCATCCAGGTTTATCTCCCTAGAAGGGGGTCTTCCCTGGAGCCTCTTTCTTGGTCTGATTTGCCTGGTGGGGCTGGCAGGGTCTTTGCGGTCTCCTGCCTTTGACGGGGGGTTGGGCCAGAGGACCTCTGGCTTCCTTCTCATCCTGGGATTCTACCATCTCTGGGCTGAAGTCACCAGCTCTACCGTCACTGCAGGGGACGAACATGTGAGTCAACCTGACAAAGGGACTGGCTCTTGTGAAGGCTGCTGCCCCAAGAAAGTTCCCCCCCCTTGGGGCTTTTGTAAAAAGGTGATGGAATTGGTGGGGTAGGATCGAGAGCCATCTGGAGGGTTGCCCAGGGATGCCCTCTCTGTGCCTTCTAGGGTGCTGCATCTTCCACTTCGCTCCAATATAGGAATAGCGCGCCTGGGCAGCATCCTTCCCCGTTTCGGGAGACTTCTGGTTTGGCCGAGGCACCTGGCTGAGAGGCCTGTCCAGCCTCCTTTGCCAGCTCTCCGAAGGGAGAAACACGGTTTGGACGCTCAGATCTCCTGAAGCCACCACTGGCCTTCAAGAGCTCAGCCTCAAGGTGCTCGTCCTGGGCAGCGGCTGGTCAGGGAGACGAGATCCAGCAGGGACCATCCCAGGCGAGTAGATCCTCTGGCATGAAGTGGGTGCCGCATAAAGGATGGAGAGGCTGAAGCCAAGGAATCTTCCCAGCTTCCCAGTTCAGGTGGAAGGTCAGCCGGGAGGTTTCTAAGAAGAGACTGGACAGCCATTTGTCCAGGATGTGTGTAGGGTCTCCTGTTTGAACAGGGGGTTGGGCTACTAGAAGACCTCCAAGGTCCCTTCCAGCTCTGTTATTCTGTTTATTGGGAGATGGGGGGAAGCAGAACAAGGGGCCTGGCCTGCCTGCCCACCCAGGGCCATCTGCAGAAGCCCAAGGGCCCTCAAAAGCATCCAGCCCCAGCCCCCAGCCCCCAGGATTTGAGGGCAAAGCAAACCCTCCGTTATTGGAACAGATGCCCTGGAGTGGACAGGCAGAAGAAGAGGCCATGCTAAAATGCCTTCCGGCCTCTCTCCGGTTGGCCTGAGAATTCCACACCAGCCAGCCAAATGGGGAAAGCTCACCTCCCCCCTCCTCCCCCCAAGGACAAGTCCACGCTTACATCTGTGGCAGCCAGGACCCCTAATAGTGCTGTGTCTGCATCAGCACAGCCTAACTGAGGAGACACGCCAAATTTGGCCAACTACTCCAGCTTTTCTGTGGTTACCTGCCTCTCCCTCTACAAAATTAGGAAAGGGGGCTGGGGGGCAGAGAGGATGGCAAGGATAGTCCGAAGCTCCCTGCTGTGATTCAGCCCTATTCCTTCCCCATCAACTGGACAGAAACCGCCCCACCTGAACCAGCCTGTGCTGACGAACAGGTGCCCATTTCGTGGGCCCATCCTTTGAGGTTTCAGGGGGAGAGATGTGACTAATTTCTAGGGCAGGTATCCAAAACGCCACTAAAAGCCACGTAGGGGGTAGAGGAAGGGTCCTAAGGAAGGAAGGCAGAACGAGGCTCCCTTCTGTCCCCCCAACCTGCTGCCAAGTGACAGAGATGGGCACCAAGAGCAGCGACTTGCAGGAGCCGGGCATCATGGCGGACCCAGGGCAAGGCATTTCTTAAACAAGAAACAGAGATGGCTTCCACATGAAAGCAAAATATTTTTATTCTCTCATTAGCACTAAACACACTGCCCTCCCCACACTGGCCATGCTGCTTGCTGCCAGGGCGGTGCTGGCAAAGCCATGGGGGGGGGGGCACCTCTCGGCCTTTACAGCTTGCAGAGCGGCAAGGGCTTGACCAGGCAGCTCTCGATGTACTCGAAGACGGTGTAAGGATCCTGGTCAGCATTGAGGCAGATGGAGTCCTCGTAGTGCTCCTCCAAGTTGGGCAGCTGGTGGCTGTAGATGTCTGTCTTCCGCTCCACCTGGAGGGGGCTGTCCTTGGGGTGGCGGCGCAGGCGCTGGTGGACTTCCTCCTCCACAGGTGGCTTGTAGATGGTGTGGTATCTCTCTCCGGTGACAGGGTCAGTGGCACGCTGGCAGAGGCGCTGCAGCCCTACCTCGGTGGGCAGGTTGAGGAAGAAGACTCGGTTGGGCTCAACACCAATCTGCTGGAAGAGCAGTGCCTGGTCCACATCCCGAGGGAAGCCGTGGAGCACCCAGCCATAGGTGCGGCAGTCAGCCTGTTCCAGCCGCTCCTGGAGGACGTGCAAGGCGATGTTGTCGTTCACGGGGTACCCCCTTTCAAAAAAGGGCCTGATGAATTCGCCCACGCCCATGTTCCCAGCCATTTTCTGCCGCAGGAGGTCCCCGAAGGCAATGTTGACCACCCCATATTTCTGGGAGAGCAGAGCTGCCTGCAGGCTTTTGCCGCTGCCTGGGGGCCCCAGCAGCAAAATGCGGGGAGTGAAGGGGGCGTTGGAGCGTGGACGGCTCTGCACAAAATTTAGCACTTGGGCAAAGACGTCGACGCAGGGCTGGTCGGCGTTGATAGCCTTGTAGCAATCCTGGTAGGTCTGGATGATGCCGGGAATGTTGCGGTGGTTCTCCAGAAGCTGCCGAGCGGTGGCTTGCTCTGAGGTGTCTTCCGGCTTCACCAAGCGCTTCTGCACGGTGAAGTCGACTGGCCAGTCAAAGGTGGTGTGGTAGACCTCCTGGGTGAAAGGGTCCACACGCTTCCCCAGGTTCCTCTCGATCAGCACGGTGTCTGGGGCGTAAAGGACCACGAGGTGCCGGGGGAGGACACCCAGGGTCTGGAGCTCCAGGGCCTGCTTCCTGGTCTGGGGGAAGCCATCCACCACCCACCCCAAGGTCTCACAGTCCACATCACTCATGCGTTCCTGCAGAAGATGAACCCATAGCTCATCGGGGATCTTCTCCCCACGTGCTTGGTATGCTGCGGCCTCCCTGGCCCTCTTCAGCAGCTTGCTACACACGAGCTCCTTGGGGCAAAGATACGTTGCACTGAGGTGCTTACAAATCCAGCGGGCAATGGTGGTCTTCCCAGAAGCCGGAGGCCCAACAATGAAGACCTTGGGCACCTCCTCATTGTTCTTCTTGAGATGTTCTATCATGAAGTCAATAGGGTTGGCTGGCCGGGACACAAGGAGAGCTTCCACCAGGCCCTGCATGACCTGGAAGATATTGTGCTTTTCAGCATAGATCCCCATCTCTGGGGGGATCTGGTGGGGATTGCTGGTAGCATCCATCTCTGAGGGTTGGAGAGTGCCCAGTAAAGCAGGTTCTTAAACAGACTTTGCGTTCCAAGGTTGCCAGGCGCTTCTGATGATGGAAGCAGCCCGTAGAACCTTCAGCCACATCTGTCCAGTTGAGTCAGAGAACATTCCCCCCCATGGGAGTGGCCCCCACCAAGAGAGCCCAGGGAACTTGAGGGAGATGTCTTCCTCCCTCGAAGGTCACCTAAGAGGTCAGAGCAAGGACAATCCTGCTCAGCTGCAAGTATTCTGGTCTGCCTCATCCCTCCACATTTTTCACTTTTGCTTCCCAGCACTCAAGACGCCTCTGCTCAGAAGAAGACAAACGCCCAGCTGCCTAGAAGCTCTCCTCCCCTTGGAGTAGCCACGTAGGGGCTGTCATCCTCCATCAGGCTGCTCACAAGACAGCTCCTACCTGCAGTGACAGGGTTGCAGGTGGCACTCCTCTGCCAGCTCTAGGCACCGAAGGTGGCACTGGCTGCCTGTTTTGACGTTGATGTCCCTTGGCACCCATCGTCCAGGATGAGGGCTCTTGTGGAGCTCAGGAGAAGGGCAGCTGCTTCCTTTGGTGGGTGAGGCCCGGAAGGGGACATGTGCCCGCCTGTCTGTTAGGAGGCTGCATGCCAGGTGGTGCCTCACTTGCTATTTCCTTGGACCAGACTATTTTCATGGGTTGTGGGTTCTTGTATCGCCTTGGCATGTATTGTTCCCTGCCCAGAGTGATGCGCTTAAGATGGGCAGCTGTATCTACCTTCTAAATAAACAAACATCAGTCTTCCTGCAGGCCTTGCCCACCTGGCCTTCTGGTGACCAGGGTTGCTAGTGCGGATGCCGAAGAGGCTTTGAATTGCGGTTCCAGCAGCCTCACTGCTCTCCCCTGCCCATCCCCCTTTCTCTTGCCCTGCTTTCATGCACACACAAGCACAACCCACCCAGGAGTGGGTTCTAAAAATTTTTACTACCAGTTCTGTAGGTGTCGCTTATTTTGTGGGCATGGCTTGGTGGGGGGTAATGTGACTGGGTGGGCATGGCCAACTTTTTTTTTTCCCTTAAGAGGTTGCAGAAAAAAATGCTTTTAAAAGCCTCTGATGATCCCAGCTGAGCCACGCAATCATCAGAGGCTTTTTTTTTTATTTTTAAAAGCATTTTTTGGGAAAAAATGCTTTTAAAAGTAAAAATAAAAGCCTCTGATGAGGTGGGCAGGGTAAGTGAGCGGCGACCGGGCCGGGGACCAGTTCGGGGGCGTGGCCGCCAATGTTATTACCAGTTCTCCGAACTATTACAAATTTTTACTCCCGGTTCTTGTGAACTGGTGCAAACCGGGAGCAACCCACCACTGAACCCACCCCACTCCAGTGTTGTTGCATAGAAGGGCGGCAACAATCTGGGGGCATGAAACCCCAGAGCCTCCTGAGCCTGCATGCTTGAGAATTCAGATCCAGCATTCTGAAGCTTTCAAATTCTGCTCTCACCTGAAGCCTCCCGGGGATTCTGGGCTGCCTGGACATTCTTCCTGAGGAAATTCCTGCATGGGCAATCCCCAATCCCCCTCCCCCAACTACAAAGGTGCAAAGCCACTGAGGGGCAGGAAATCAAGGTGCATTTGCTTGGCTACCCAGCAAAATCCTCTTACAATGGTTCTTGGAAATGTGAAAAGCATGAAGGGACATTTTGTCATGTAGTTATGAAAAAGCAGTGATGATCCAGAGTTTTAAAAACTGGCCAGCAGAATTCCTCTTCCCAGGACTTTTGGACAGGAAGAGGCAACGCCCAGATGCAGCCAGGTTATTATGTGCAAAAAGTCAGAAGGCAAAAATACTCACAATAGAGGAATGCATGGTGAAGAACTTGCGGAAGTGGTTAAATTGACACCTTTATTTTTATAACAGACCAGGAGCCTTTTACGGACTTTTTGCTAAAAATGAGTAAAAATGAGTAAAAGTTGAATACGGGAGAAGGAGCCACATTATTAATTCAGAACCAAGGAAATGGCTGTAAACATGTCTGTAACTGCTTTAAAGAAGATCAGAACTTCCTTCTTTAATGGTTAATTTTTTTCCTTTGCTTTCTATTGTCTTCCTTCCTTCCTACCTACCATTATCTCCTGTATCTTTTAACTTTGGGAAAAAATGTTTGAATAGAAATTATTTTTAAAAATCTCAGCAAATCTGAAAACCACTTTTGGGAAGCCTCCCTGACATTTGAAGTCACCCAAGGCTTGATTTCCAGACCAAGGAAGGTTTCCAGGGAGCCCCTGGAGGAAGAGGGCCCCTGGGTGATCCATCATCCAAATCCAGAGAAACTTTCAAGGGGGAGACCAACCTCACTACCATCTCCCATCTGGGGTCCTGCTGTGTCGCTGGAGAACTTCCTTGAGCAGCCCCCCTCTCCCTTCCCCATCCAGGAGCCTCTTCCTCCGAGCAGGGCAAGACTGACAGCCAGGACGAGCCCCACAAAAGAAGCCCCACAAAAGAAGCGGCTAGGGTAGCCTCCCCCCCCCCCCCCCCCCCCCCGCTATGCTGTTACCTGGCTCCAGGGTCCCTTCAGCAGTGGAGAGGGGGTCCTCGGGTTCTTCCACGGGGCTTCCCGTGACATTCCGCTCTGGGGGCTTCCACAGCTCAGGAGGCAGAGTGAAGCCAAAGAGACCTGTTGAAGAACCAACGCGGGGCAGGGATCAGAAGGGGCCTGGGGTCCTCCCTCCCAGGGGGGCTTGGCCAGAGACTCAGCCCACTTCTTCTCCCTCTCGTCAAGACCTTCCGGGGCCTGGTGGGGGTTCAGCTGCCAACCCCAAAGCTGGATCTGGCGGGCGCCGGCTCTTGGCCCTTCCCTTCCCTGACCTTTTCGGGACCGGCATTTGCGCATCCCACCCGCACCCGCACCCCCACCGCCCCTGCTGTCTTCAGCAATACTCACCGGGAGCCCCTCCTTGGCCAGCCAGCCCCAAGGCGTCGGCCAGGACAGGGAGGAGACTGCCGCCGCCGCCGCCGCCGCCGCCGAGCATCGGCCCCGGCTCCTGGCCCAGCCCGGCGCTCAGGCCGATGTCCACCTGGAACTCGAGCTCACTGCTGTGCTCCCGTGGCCGGAGGGGGGTCGCGGAGGGCCGGGGAGCCACAGAGGCGCGTGGCGAGGAGGAGCCGTTCCTCGCGCCGGCCGTGGGACCAGCGAGCGGCTTTTCAGCCGGCCCGGCGCCCGCGGAGCTTCCCGCGGCCTCGGCTGGGGAGTGAGCGGAGGCGTCCGGCTGGCCGCGGGGCGGGGGCGGGGGCGGGGGCGGCCTGGTGGCGGCTCTCCCGGGCCCTTCGGGAAGCTGCCCCTTCCCCTGGCTGCGCACCTTCACCTGGAAGTTGAGCCCCAGGTTCAGCCGCAAGGCGGGGGCTTCGCTGTGGCTGGGCAGCAGGGTGGGGGTCGCCGGAGGGGCGGGGGAGGGGCCGGGGCTCTGCAGGTCCGGCCCGGACTCATTCTGGGCGGGGGGCGGGGGCATTGTCGAGCCCGGCGGCGGGGACAGGCACAGCAGCAGCAGGAATCCCCACATCGGCCTCGGTGTGAGTCTCGCCGCCGGCAGGAAGCACCTGGGGAGGGAAGGGGAGAGGGTCAAGCGGAGCTGAGGCCCCCGAGGAAGCGTCGGCTACCTAGTCGTCTCCTCCTGAGCCCGGAATCAGCCCAGCCAGCCAAGTGCTTGCCTGGGGAGTGAGGAGGGGGCCCAGCGACTCTGCTTCTCTGGACCCCATGCAGTCAGAGCCAGAAGCCGCCCCAAATGCCGCCTGGAGTTGTGGCCAGGAACTGTGGCTCCTTCCTTCCTTCCCCAGGGGTTCATTTTGCCCCCTTTTGCTCTTGCGAAGGTTCCACCCAACTTCAGACAGAGCAAGGATGGTCCCCAGGACTTCAGCCAGGGAGGAGTTAAATCCTCTCCTGCCCATGTTTCCTCCTGATAAATGCACCCCACACATTTTATGCACATTTGAAAACATGCAAGTCAAATGCAAAACCAGCCGAGCCCACAGATGAGATGAAATGACAGCCAGCCTACACAGCACAATGGGAATCCCCAAAATTGAGCCCCCTCCCAGGGCCACGGGCAGAGGAGCCTCTCTGACGGCCATCACCACAAGGAAGGCGCTGCAGACGCCTCCTTCCCCTGGCCAGCAACGGGCAAATGGGCAAGGACCAGGCCTGGGTGGCACTCGGTGTGCTGGGCAAGCGGCGCTAGTGAGCAACAAAAAAGGAATGAAACCAGGACACAAATTGAGGCTGTGGAGGAGGAGGAGGAGGAGGAGGAGGAGGAGGAGGAGGAGATGCAGGGAGGCAGCCGGTGAACAAGTGTGTCGAGATCTTACACCAATAGGAAACACGTAGGAAGCGTAGGGGCCCTGCACACCCGCAAGAGAAATGCCGTCCCCAGGTCAAAACCTATGTGTGAGCAACATCCTACAGGCACAGCAGCATGGCGGATGTTCCCCTCGTCCAACTTCTGGTAATCGTACACCTGTCACCTGAAGCACCTCAAGGTGAGCCATTTTGGCCTGACAAAACCCCCCCAGTTGCCCCCCCTCTGGCTGCTCTCACACAGCAGGATCCTATTCTGCAAGAGGGCTGATGCTCAGGGCCACTCTGGGACGGAGGGAGGGAGGGAGGGCGTCCACCCTTGAAGCCAGGCTGCTCTCAACTGGCCAGAGAAACCTCCTACTTCTAGAGCAGTGGTGGCGAACCTTTCACTTACTGAGTGCCAAAAGGAACGCGCTTCGTGCCCTGTGCATGCTCGCATGCCATCCGTGGTAACACGCGGCCCCTCCCCACGTGCTGCGTGCACAACCGCACTATAACAGCAGGTGCACAGCTTTCACGCGTGCAATGCATGTGTGCAAACACTGCACATGCGTGCACAATCTCACGTGCATGCGCAAACACACTGCATGAGCAGGAGAGCTTTGAAGACCAGCTGGGTCCCCTGAATTGCATGCATGCGCTCCAGAGGCCTGAACACCAGCTGGGACGGGCGCGCATGCGCAGTTTCGGGTAAACTTGGCGGCAGCTCGTGTGCCATAGGTTCTCCAACACGGTTCTAGAGCAAGGGGCAGGCCCTCAGGAGACCCAGGTGAGCTGTCAGAGGAGATCCTGCAGCCTGTGTGAGAAACGTGAGAAGAAGACGGGCAGAGCGAGACAGGCGAGAAGTGACCCTTTCGGCTCGGGCGTCCAGAGCAGCTCCTCCAGCAAGGGGAGACGAGGCGTGATTTCTCCCTGAGCCTGGCACGTGCCCTCCCCGCTGGAGGGAGCCGCTTTGTGACAGCATTTTGCAACCGGGCTGAGGTGAGCCCAGAGGGGGAAGAAGACCCACCAAGGGGGCCAAGGCCACTCCGGCGCCCTGCGACGGCCTGGGTAAGAGTGGCTGGGAGCTGAGACCAGAAGAACTGAGCATCATGCCAGTCTGGAAAGGCCATAAGAGGAAGTGCCAGCCTCTGATGCCCCATAGGGGGCTCCCCAGAGAGACCCTCTGGCCCTTCTTGGAGAACGTCAACCAAGATGACGGCCAGGAGCACCTTTAAGAAGGGGGCACAGAGTGACCCTTTCTCCAGCCTCTGAACCATCTGGTGCTTCAGTTCTCTCTGGGGAAGGGACACCCCCCCCACCCCATTGGGAGGTGGGAACTAAGTATAGATAGTCCTCAACTTACAACCATTCATTTAGTGACGGTTCAAAGTTACAACTGCACTGAAAAAAGTGACTTATGACCGTTTTTCACCCTTACGATCTGGAGGGGGCGGGTTGTCCTGGGATCAGGCTCTCCAGTCAGTTGGGCTGGGCTGCCTTGAGACGAAATTCTTCCCTATAACTATCCCTGCCCCCCCAGGCCACCAAATAGCAAAGGAGTTCCGGCCAGCCCCCCCGCCCCCCCATCCATGGACAGAGGAAGGGAGGGGAAGCCTGTCTTCGTCTCACCCCAGAGCTTCTTCCCTCCATTGACGGAGATGAAGTCCTGTGAGCCTCCATCACTGAGGACGGGGGTGGGGTGGGGGTGGGGTGGGGGGTGGGCCCCTCTTGCTTACTCTCTGCATTTAAGCTGCCTGGGCCCCTCCCTTCCCCAAGCGGTCTCTTTTTCTTCTTCCCCCATCAGTGGCTTTCTCTGGGGCCTTTGGGGCAGAAGGACCCAACGGCTGCCTCTGGACATGCTGGACCGCTCTGCCCAGATCTGGGATGCCCAGTGAGGAAGCAGGTCTCGTGGCCCACCTCGTCTTTCAGGAGGCAGAGAAACGGGGGCATCGGTCAGCCTTGGGCACTCCCGTGCTCAGAAGCTCCCTCTCCGGGATGTCACAGCAGCTCAGCCGAGCCATGTGAAGCGATGGGCTCCAATGCCAGCTGGCATCTCCTCCGCCTTCCTCTCCGGGCACTGGTGGCCGACAGATGAAGAGGGAAGAGCCAATGGAGCTGACAGCCCAGCCCAAAAGTAGCTGCTCTTGCCGGACCTGGATGCCTTGTGGGCATGCTGCTGCGAGGCGGGCACCAAGGCAGGCAGGAATCTTCTTCTGCTGTGTGCCCTATCAGGTTGTGTGGCAACTCCATTGCTGGTGCCAACCGTTTAACACCTCAGCGTCTGCAAAGACTGGAAGTCTGGCATGGGCCCTAAGGCAGTGTCAGTTTTGATTGACTGATTGATTGATTGACAGAATAACAGAGTTGGAAGGGACCTTGGAGGTCTTCTAGCCCAACCCCCGCTCAAGCACAAGACCTATAGTATACCTTTCCAGACAAATGGTTGTCCAGCCGCTTCTTGAAACTCTCCAGTGTTGGAGCACCCACAACATCTGGAGGGAAGCTGTTTCATTGATTAATTATTCTGACAGGAAATTCCTCCTTAATTCCTGGTTGCTTCTCTCCTTGATTATTTTCCACCCATTGCTTCTTGTCCTGCCCTCAGGGGCTTTGGAGAATAGCTTGACTCCCTCTTCTTTGTGACGGCCCCTGAGATATTGGAACACTGCTATCATGTCTCCCCTAGTCCTTCTTTCCATTAAACTAGACATTCCCAGTTCCTGCAACTGCAGGCAGCTTGTTTCCCAGCACAGACATGGAGGGCGGGGTGGGGTGGGCTCTTATCCAAGGTGCCCCCCTCCCCCCCCCCCCCCGCACAGTTGCAGCTGAAAAGCTGCATTTGCTGAGGAGCCTTTTGGGGGGCTGAGCCAGATGGTCTGTGGGCTTATGGCTCCACAGCTGCCTACAGGTAGTCGGTGGTGGGTATCTACCGGTCCGCCCACCCGCCCACCCACCCAGACATCATCACAGGCGCTCTGCGCATACACAAAGCGCCATGCATGAGCAAAGTGAGCGCGCGCTCACAGTTCCGAACCGGTAACAAAGGTAAGTGAAAACCACTACGGTAGGTAGTCCTTGACTTACAGCAGCTCATTGAGTGACGGTTCAAATTACAACATCACTGAAAAAACTGACTTATGCCCATTTTTCACACTTATGACTGCTGCAGCATCCCCATGGTCACATGATCAACATTCTGATGCTTGGCAATTGTCTCGTATTTATGACGGCTACAGTATCTGGGGGAGGGTCCCGTGATCCCCTTTTATGACCTTCTGACAAGCAAAGTCAGTAGGGAAGCCAGATTCACTTAACAACCATGTTGCTAACTTAAGAACCTGCAGTGATTCACTTAAGAACTATGGCAAGAAAGGTCGTAAAATGGGACAAAACTCGCTTAATGAACATCTAACTTAGCAACAGAAATTTTGGGCTCAATTGTGGTCCTAAGTCAAGGACCGCCAGTATCTCAGAAATGGAGTCAATGCTGTTTACTTCTTTCTTGCTTCGCATGCATGTTGAGTCACATGCTGCTCAAAGAAATGGAAGTCATATAAGCTGCTAAGCCCCAGAAAAGTTAAAAAGCTGACCAAGATCGATACAGGGCTCACACAAATCAATACATTTGATTATTGAATTATCCCCTTTTTGGGGGTTACCCAACATGCTGAATGCCCCACTGAGGTTAACCATCTAATTTCATTCTGGCTGAACAAGTAAACCCCGGGTGGCTTCACGCGGCGGCCTGCCTCCCACTGGCCTGCATCCCCACAACCACCTAATCCTGTTGGACCTCGCTAAGTGCATTGCCAAGACCCACAAGATGTGCTAAGCCAGCATTGCAAAAAACAGAAAGGAGGGAGCTTGAAAGCATCTCAGCTGATGGTGTGAAGTGTGGAAATTGGGATCGTAGAAAACACCCAGGAGCATAGAAGAATCCAAGGCAGATGCATAAACAAACATCTTGAATGTATTTAATCATGTAACAAAACATTAACTATTTACAAAGGCTTTCTTAATGTTCATTTTAGTATAGTGGGCACACAGCGTGTGTGACCACCCTGATCAAAGATCATCTCTCACTGAGAACAAACGTAAGAAGAGAGCTTGGTGGAAAGGTTAGAGGGGGTTTTATGCTCAGTGCAAGCCCCTCCTTTCCACAAAGGGGTGGAGACACTTTCTGCCTCCATAGTGTCTGAATGACACACGTGCCAATGGCTTGCAAATACTTGACATGAAGGCACCTGCCTCGTTTTCCCAAAGACCCGGTGGTGAGGTCGTGCAACCTGTCTGGTGTGACGCAACCAGACCCCCATCAATAACTCATCAGTGGAGCATCTCAGTCACTGGAAATGGGTGGGCTCCCAGAATTTCCCAGCCAGGGTCTCCCTAGAGATCATCTAAACAAGCATCAGACCCATCCAGTCCAGCTGTTGGGTCACTTGTTGGCCACGCTGGACTGGAGGTCAACACCCCCCCCCCCGTACCCCTCCAAACTGTATCTCCCACAGCCCAGTTTAGCCCCATCTTGTCTCCTGTGCCTCAGTCAGCCAGTCTGTGCTTCTGGGAGGTGATTGTGACTCCAAATGGATTCTCTAACCCCAGCCAGGACTGCAGAGTGCGGGGTCCCCCAATATCCGTGCCCCCAGGCCTTGGCTTGGACTCCGGAGAGGGAGAAACAGCCATCTGTATTCATACCGCCGAGGCCCAATTGCCTACGAGCCCTTTCCATCATCCAAACCATCTTTTAGGAGAATAGCCCCTGGCAGCAGAGCCCCTGGCTCGGTGGTCCCAGAAGCCTTTCCTCCTGCTAGCCCCACATTGAACTGACCCAGATGACCTCCGGGTCTAACAGGCAGACCCCTCATCTTTTCCTCCACCAGCCTGATTCTGCAGAAGCAGCCCAAGGGTCTCTGATGGAGGCGTCCAGCCCAGCCCCCAACCTTGGGGTGAATAAGTCCCTCAAGGAAGGAATGAGCTCTGCTGACTGAGGGGCCAACCCAAAGGAGAAGGTCCAAGGCCAAAAAATGGGTCCCCAGGAACGCAACGGCAGCAGCCAGAAGAACCCCTTCAGCTTCAGCCCCTCCCTCAGAAAATGTGATGCTGCCTCTTCCTCCCAAACGGCGGGTGAGAGGGGTAGCATGGGTGAAGGAGGCTGAGGCTGGCAGTTGCATTGCATGGCTCTCCATGCGCAGAGTTGCTCCCCTCACCCCAAGTATATGAGCCCTTCTACACCAGGAGGCCAAAGGGAGGGAAGGGGAAAGCCCATGCCCAGCCCCTCTGCTATTAAAACTATGCCGCTCAGGAACATCCCTGCCTCACTTTCCTTGGGGCTCCTGGGGGGGATCCCAAAGGGAGGTGATTGGGGGAGGCAGCCCAGCTGCTACTTCTCCAGCCTCCCCCCCCCCCCACTTCTGACAAGAGTCTCTCCTCTAGCCAGGTTTGCCTTTCCGCTGATCGGATCCCTTGAAGACCTCCGGGGGTCTTCAGCCCAAAGGCTGGCTCTGCCCTGAGTCTTCCTGGGGGTTTCGTCCACCTCTCACCTGGGCCTGACCCCGGGAGCCTCTCCGAGACCGGCCACTGGCTCTTCCCCCACGACAACCTCGTCGGTGGAGGCGGGGGGGGGCAGACCCTCCCCACCCCCCGGGGCTTCTTAACCTGACCCTTCCTTGTGGGGGGAAGGGGGTCGCTGCTCCACAGAGAAGTCATCGCAACTCCTTTCCGGGATGCGCTGCGGTTCCACAGCGACCTTCCGCAATCTGGGCTCTCCGTTGTCCGGGGAGGCGGGGGACACAGCTCGACTTTTTGTTCCGGAATCCGGACCGCCATGCGCAGCAGACGCACAGGATCCGGACCCCCTCCTCCCGCAGGAGACCCAACGGAGGGGGTCAGGAGGTGCCTCACGCCAGCCGGCCAAGAGACATCGCCCCCCCCCCCGAAGCCAACGAACGACGCCGCAGCCCACCTGGGAGGCTCACCAAAAGCCAGCGCGCTTCCCGTAGCGCCAGAGGGAGTTTCGGCCGGTCCCGAAAGCCGCAAAAGCAAGCGGGGGCTTCGGAGGCTCGAGAGCCGCTCGGGGGAGCCGCAGGGAAGGCGCCGCATCGTCCGGGGGCAGCCGCGGAGCAGAAAGAAGCCGCGCAGGGAAAGCAGCGGCGGGGAAGGAGAACTCGCCCACGCGCGCGCTTTGCCCGCCGCCTCGCCCGACAGCAAGAGCCACGCGCGCACCCTCTGTCCCCGGGGCGCGGGCTGAGAGCGGCCCGCGAGGAAAGGCTCCCCGTCGCCCCCTTCGAGGCTCGGCCGGGGGACTCAGCAGCGCCGTCGGGGCCCGAGGAGGCGGCGGGCCCGGAAGTGCTCATGCTCACCTGGCCCGGCCCGCCCGGACTGCCCTGACCAGCAGCGGCCCCAGCGCGGCTCCTTCCCTCGCCTCCTTCCGCAGCAGCCCAGTCGGCGCCGAGGCGAAGCAGCAGGGCGAGCAGCCCGAGTGACAAGCGGCTGCAGCGGCGACTCCTCCCCGTTTGCCGTCGGAGGGATGCGCCCGGCGCCCGCCCCTTCCCCCTTCCCCTGCCCACGGGGAGGCGGGAGCCGTTTCGGATTCGGGGCGCATCCAGGCGGCCGCCGCGGATGGCAGGCGCGGACCTCCCCCAGGCGGAGCGGAGGCGGCGGAGGCCCCCGCCCGTATGGTGCCCGCACAGTCGCTGCCAAGCCGGCCGCCATCCTGGGGACACCTGCCGGACCTCCTGCGTGGCAAGTCCTGGCCGGCGAGGGGGATCTGAGCCCCTCGAGGCCCCCTCCTGCGCTCCTCTGCCTCGGCTAGGGGTGCCTCCCAGCCCCGGACCTGGCTCAGCTGGGCAGCCCAGCAGGAGGGGCCCGGAAGGGGCTTAAGCTCTGGTCCCGTCAGCGGAGGCTGCTGGGACAGGATGGGTTTGGTCTGATCTAATGGGGCAGCCGGGCTCCCTTCAGCTTCAGGCCTCCGCTGAAAGTGCCTCCGCACCCCACCAGCCTGGGCACTCAGGCTGGCCTACACTGCTGTTGTTGAGCAGATGCTGTCAGCCCTTCCACCATGGGCAGCTCCTGATGTCAGCCAGTTGGTGGCTGAGACACAGACCCACAAATGTGGCCAGACAATAAAACTACAACTAAGTTTGCAGATCCGTAGTGGACCTAAAGCCTGGGAAATGGAGGTGCTGCCCTCAGCTGCTCTGACAATCAAGCCCAGTCACCCCATCAAGACTGGCAGGATACCCCCGTCCCTCCTAGCCCAGCAGATGCCACCTAGCCTGCCAAGGAAATCTCTGGGAGCCAACTCCGTGGCTCAGCAGCTCCAAGGGCCAGAGAAATTCACCCAGCAGGTAGGCCTCACCCAGGGTTGGCATGTGGCAGCTGCCGCCCAGGGTCTTGGCAGCTGTCCCTGGGATTCCGGTGATGGAACAGGAGCCCTTCGGCCTGGGAGGAATGGCTAAACTTGAACCATGGCCTGGAATCCATGATCGAATGCCAGGCTCCAGAAGGTCCTGACCACCATGGCATTCCTCTGGCGCCTCTAGGCAGAATCGCCATGGGCCTGGGTCTGAGCGGAGGTGAGTGGGGACTCCTGGCACCTTTCCAACTCAGCCCAGGGTGGGGTGAAGGTGAAGGCCAAGGAGGGAGGGTCTCAAACCGGAAGTGATGCTAACAGGGAGATGGACATGCGGGTCACTGGCCAACAGCAGCACCCACAACAGGGGACCTGAGAAGGGCCTGAGGGTCTCTGGGGGGAGAAGAGAGCCACACAGGCCCAGAGCCTCCAGCGGGGTTACCTGGACAGGTTGCAGGCAGAAGTTTGATTCCTGAGCGTCTTCCAGCCAGGCTGGGCCAGCCCAGATCCTCACAAGCCCCTCTGCTTATAGGAGCATCCAGGCCAGACTCAAGCCGCCTGCTTTCTTGGCAGCAGAGCCCCTGGCACAGCTCTCCTGTCACAGAGGCCGGAGACCTGCTATTTGGGGCGTCTATCTCTGTCCCTTGTTGCTCCTCCGGGTGAGGGCAGTGGGAGATGGGCAGCTCCGGTTGTCCTGAAAGCAGCAGCCCCTGCCAGCCAGCAGAGGGAGGGAGGAAGCATTTGCCTCCTCCTCCTCCTCCTCACATCCTGCTCTCCAGCCCCCCCCCCCTTTGCTGGCCATGGCTTCCAGAGGCAGCAGCCATCAACTGCCTGATGCAGACCTGGTGGGGCTCAGGACAACTCTCTGGGAGTCAGGGTGGGTGCAGACCACCAGTAGCCGATGCATCACTGATGGGAAAGGGCCCCGCTGGGGTTCTCTCATCTGATGAAAGGATGAGTTAAAGTCCTTCTCAGGTCCTTGGGATCTGATCCCTCCTGTGGCTGCTGCTGTTGGCCAGTGACCCCCATGTCCACCTCCCTGTTATGACCACTTCTGGCTCGAGGCCTCCCGCCCTCCCTGGGCTGAGTCAGAAAGGTGCCAGGAGAGCTCTGCTCACTTCTGCTCAGAGCCCTGGGAAATGGCGCTGGGGGAGAGAGGCTCAGGAAGCCCCACGAGATCTGCCTGAAGCCCCTTTGGGCCAGATGCCTTCCCCCCACCCCACCAAAGGATCCTGGGACAGGAAGAGGGCATGGAAGCCGCTCAGCCTCTGTCCGAGCACCAGAACCTCCCTCCCTCCCTTCTCCCTTTCAGCCAGTCTGCAATCCTGCTTCATCAGACCGTCCTGCCCCATCCTGACCTTGGAAGGAAGGAGAGAGAGAGAGTGTGCAGGTGAGCCCCTTCCAACCCCACAAAAGAGTCCCTTCCCCTCCGATCCCCTTCTGGCTGCTGCGTCTGCACGGCTTCTGGGCCCCCAACTGAGGAGCTGCGGGCACTGCCAGCGTGCTCAGCCTCACAGCCTCTCCTGCTGGGTTGGTCAGAGACCTGATGGGCTCTTCCACACACCTGCTTGTCGCAGGGAAGCCACCTGCCTCCTTGTTCTGTGGGGCGCAGGAACACGTAACCCTAACCCTCCGCCCTCTTTCCTTGCTCGGTATCAAGAGGCCAGCAGAGGCAGAGCTGCGTGTTTTGAGCATAATGTTCCATTGTATGTTGTGTGCACCTCCTCTCCCACCGACTGTGGCCTTTGCTCTCTGGTGGCTGCCCCCCTCCCCACGGCCTTCTGCGCTGAAGCCCAAGCGAGCTTCCTTTGCAAGGTATTTCCTGGGGCCTTACAAGCGGTCCTCTTCTTACAACTGTTCGTCTAGTGACCAAAGTTACAATGGTACTGAAAAAAGGGACTGCAGTATCCCCAGGATCACGTGATCCAAATTCAGAGGCTTGGCAATTGGCTCATATTTATGACGGTTTCGGTGTCCCGGGGTCATGTGATCCCCTTTAGCGACCTTCTGACAAGCAATCAATGGGAGGGCCAGATTCACTTAGCAACTGAAGTGATTTACTTAACAACCGTGGCAAGAAAGGTTATGAAATGGGGCAAAATTCACTTAACAACTCTCTCGCTTAGCAAGAGAAATGTTGGGCTCAATTGCGGCCGTAAGTCGAGGACTATCTGTATATGCCTAATATACCAGGCCAAGAGGAGGCTCTGAGTATTATAGAACAGGGCAAAGCCTTCAGTGGGGGGGCAGTCAGTGGGGCAGCTGCGTTAACCACACTGCCCCCACCTGTCATCCTACACGTCACTGTGGTGAGGCTCCGGTGGCATTTCGCCTCCTCTGACGCCGAGGGGTTCTCCGGTGCCAGGGCCACTTATGGTGGCGCCCACAAGAGTTCTGCCCTACCTCCCTTCCGAATCAGGGCCAAGGGCTGGGGGAAGAAATGTGGGGGATGCATGGAAAGGGGGTGGGACAGGGAATTAGGGGAAGGCAGCAGGTGCCGAGGGCGTCCCTGCACAAACGGCAGCAGACAAGGGTGTTGTGGTTGTGGAGCAGCTGTGCAGGTGCTTAACGTGTGCTTGAAGATGCTTGAAGCTGGTCACCCCAAAAGGGGATGAGCGGAGCTGAGGCGGTGATGGTCACAGCCTTGGGGACTGGGACTCCTCTTCCTTGAACCCGAGGAAGCTGCTGCAGCCATGAAGGATGGGCTCTAGGAGAGGGGGGATACGGTCAGGGCAGCACACTGGGGAGCAGGGGAAGGGGGGGAACAGGTTCAAAGACAAGACTTGAGGAGGCTGAAAGGTCAAGGAGGGTCAAGGCTTCAATTCTCTCTCGAGAAAGAGGTAAGCAAGCCAAGGAGAGCCCGGGGGTGCCCTTCTGCCCCCTCCCTCCTTGGGTTCCCAAGGCATTCTGGATTGGCAGGCGATTCAGAGCCATTTTGGGAGTCGGCCAGCCACAAGGACACTTCTGCCCCCACAGCTAAGTGCGATCCATATTCAAAATAAAGGAGGGAAACATAGGATGGCACCAGTTCAACATCTGCCAGGAGCAGACAGTGGGCAAGGCCAGGTTGGGGCCACGTGGGTGGCAAGGGGCATTTCTATTCGTATCCATTTCATGTATTCTTAATCATGTTTATACTTTTATCTGTTACCTTATATATGCTTGACAAAATAAATAAATAAATAAAAAATTTGTGCAGGCGGCCACAGGGTATATGTGCTCCCCCACAACCCATGTTGCTTAGTAACTGGTTTCACAGGACTCTGCTGCCCTCTGGTGGACGCTGCTGATGCTGGCAGCAAGCCCTACCTCTCCTCCCCCCTTCTGAAGCTGCCTAACTTGAGCGTCTGTTCCCAGCCAGATTCCAGGCAGATGGCAACCCAGCAGGAGCTCAGTTAGAGCCCCAGATTGGCAATCCAGTCAAACAGATACAGGCACCAGGGTGGTTTTGCAACTGAGCCATTCCTGCTGCCCACCTTGTCTCTGACTCATTCTCTGCAGCAAATCAGCAGCTGAGGCTCTTCCACAACTTTAAAAATGGCCAAGATGGGAAGGGCGTTTTCAGAAGACACCAACCCTCCTTAGAGGCAACGTGGGAGGAGGAAGGCCAACGCTGAGTCCTTGTATACCCAGGACAAGATCTGAGGTCCCAGCTGCATGTGAGCCGGCAGGGGGATGCAGCAGCTAAGAAGCCAAATGCAATTAAGCAGAAGCACTGCAGCCAGTAGGGAGGGGGGGCTGGGCAATAGTTCCATTGGCCTTCAGGACGGTCCAGTCTCTCTTCTCCAGTTTGGCCACTAGACATAAAAGAAATGATCAGGAACTTGAACACCAACCCTGCGAGGAAGCCTTAAAGGAGCTGGGAGGCTGAACCTGCCCAAGAGAAGGGGGAAGAGAGGAGGAAGGAGACAGGTCTGCAAATCTCACCTGGCTCCTTGGTACACTGAGGAGCTGAGGGAGCTGAAGTGTCGGA
>WNWU01000128.1:520082-531205 GCA_012654045.1 Ptyas mucosa
CTGGATGGGGAGGAACAGACTCAGGCTCAACCCATCCAAGACCGAGTAGCTGTGGTTTCCAACATCCCGATATAGTCAGTTGGTGCCAACGCTGACTATTGGGGGCGAGTCATTGGCCCCCACGGAGAGGACTTGAAACTTAGGCGCCCTTCTGGACTCACAGCTGTCTTTAGAAGAACACCTGACGGCTGTGGCCAGAAGGGCTTTTTATCAGGTTCGTCTGATACGCTAGTTGCGCCCCTTTCTAAATCGGGACTCATTAAACACAGTCTCTCATGCCCTCGTCACTTCCCACCTGGACTACTGCAATGCTCTTTACATGGGGCTCCCCTTGAAGAGCACCCGGAGGCTCCAGTTGGTCCAGAATGCGGCCGCACGGGTAGTTATGGGAGCGATGTGGCGCTCCCATGTGACACCCCTCCTGCGCGAGCTGCACTGGCTTCCTGTGTTCTTCCGGGTGCACTTCAAGGTTTCGGTTACCATCTTTAAAGCGCTCCATGGCTTAGGACCGGGGTATCTTCGAGACCGCCTTCTGCCACCAGTACCCTCTCACCGACCAGTACGCTCCCATAGAGAGGGGCTTCTCAGGGTGCCGTGGTCAAACAGTGTCGACTGACGGCCCCCAGGGGGAGAGCCTTCTCTGTGGGGGCACCCACCATGTGGAACAAGCTCCCCCTGGAGATACGGACAATCCCGGATCTCCGCGCTTTCCGCCGTGCCCTCAAGACCTTTCTATTCCAGCAGGCTGGCCTGGACTAACCTCTTCTAAAATTGCTCTTATATTCTTAAATCTTAATCTCATAAATTTAGAGTTTTAATTATTTAATTGTATTTTAATCAATTCTTTAAAATATTTGTATTATATGTATTTTATCATTTGTCTGTACACCGCCCTGAGTCCCCCGGGAGTAGAGCGGTATATAAATATAATAATAAATAAATAAAAATAAATATCCGAGGACTGTCTTGGGCAAAAGGATGCAGATTCTTCTCCATGGAAACTGAGAGAAGAATCAGTCAGTCCAAATGAAAAGGAGGCCGATTCAGTGCAGCGTTAGAGATTTCCGTGGGGCAAAAGCTGTAAATCAGCACCACCTTCTGCCGGGAACGGTGGCTTCCCACTCATCAAATGCTTTCACAGTGTGTTGATTGAGTGACTGTCAAGGATTGTTTGGATGACCTTTAAGTGCCTTTCCAACTCACACTTTGTGTGAACCAGTGAGGTCAATGTTGGCAGCACTCATCTCTTTGTCCCTGTATAAATGGACAGCCACACTAAATACTGAAGGGGGAGGAGGTGACATCAGTTCAACTTACCAATAGAAAGAACACTCCACTCCACTGGAAGCTTTTCCCCTAACAAAATTGCCAGCTTCTAATTTTTAAAAAATCTGGCATTGTTTCATACAGCAAAAGGGATGTGAACAATTATAGCTACCCACAAATATATGAGGAAAGGAAGGGCTGGAGGAGAGCAGCCAGCCGTGTGCTGCAGCTGCTAAAACAACTAATGTGATCTTGGGCTGCACCAACAAGAGGTAAAACATTGAGATCCCAGGAAGGGATCCGTGCTCCACGCTGCCCTGGTCATAGTAGCCCTGGAATACTGTGACTGGTTCTGGTCCCCACAATAAAAGGAGGACCCTGAGGAACTGGAAAGAGGGCAGAGAAGATGGGGAGGGTCTTGGAAGCTAAAGACCCTATGAAGAAGGGTCTAGAAGAGCCTCCAGAAGAGGAAGGCCTCCCAGCAGTCTTCCCAGCCTTGAAGGGCTGCCCCAGGGAAGGCGGTGGGGCTGTTGTTTTCTTGTACTTTTATTCACTCGATGTTTATGCCGTCCATCTCTCCTATGGGGTGACCCCGGGGTTCTTCTCCAGAGCTCCTGAGGGCAGGACAAGACCCACCCTGGCAGAGAGAGACCCCAGCTCAAAATCAGGGAGAATTCCCTGTCTCTGGGGGCTCCTCCTTGGCCCTGAGGGTTCAAACCCACCATCTTTTGTCTGGGATGGTCTGAGGATCCTTGTGCCGGCAGAGGGTTGGACTAGATGACCCCCGAGGTCACTTCCAACCCTAGAATTCTCTCTCACACACAGCGTCTCTCCCCACCCCCGACACCCACCCACAGAGAGCAAGGTAACAAAGGAGCCAAAGAGGAGGGCCCCTTGGACTAAGTCCCGGCAACGGTTGGGGGAAAAAATGCTGTTTTTGCAGCGTGGCCCACGAGACCCCTCCGCCCCCGGCCTCCTGGCTGACCCCCTCCCTCCCTTTCCCACCTGCGTGCGGGGGGGGGGGGAACCAGACGGGCTGGAAGCGGAGTAGCAGCCCAGCGGGGAAGGTCGCGGCTTCTGCCAGCCTCCGCTTGAACCCCCTTCGCCACCGCCACCGCCCCCTCCCCACCCCCACCGCCTAGCCGGGCTTGCGAGCCGGGGAGTCCTAGGCTCCGCCCCTCCCGACAGGCCCCTCCCCGCTCCCTGGGCCCCACACAGGCCGGTCAAGAGAGCCCCGCCCCGTAGGCTGCCTGTTTCGAAGCCTTCCGCGAACGAGAAGCCGGGAGGGGGGGAAGGCTCGCCTTCCCCGAGCATGCGTACTCGCGCCACCCGGCAGTGGCGCTCTTCCCCTTCGCGCCTGGAGGGGGCGCCGGCACTTCCGGCATACCCACCCTCCGTTTCCGGGAGGCGCAAGATGGCGGCGCCCGGGCGGCGCGCGTGTCTCCCGGGCGGCGGAATGGGGCGGACGGTGCTGGTGCGGGGGCTGCCTCCCTCGGCCCGCGCCGCCGACCTGGAGGGCGAGTTCGGGCAGGCGGGGCCGGTGCGGCGGGCGGTGGCCGTGACGGCGCCCGGTGAGCGAGGGGGTGGGCGGGAGGGGGCTGGGTGGGAGGGAGAGACCCCTCCTGGTCCGGCGCCTGACGGGGCGGCCTGGTCGTTGCAGGCGGCGAGGCGTGCACCGGGCTAGGCTTCGTCAGCTTCTCCCTGCCGGAGGACGCGCAGCGGGCCCTGCGCGAGATCCGCACCTTCGGCGGCCGCCGGGTCAGCCTGGCGTTGGCGCGGCCCAAGAAGCGGAAGGCGGGCGGCGGCGGAGGTGAGCGGCGGAGGGCGCGGGCCTCGGTCCCTGGGAGGCTGCGGAGCCCTTTGGGGGGGAGGGGTCTCCCCTGGGCCGCCTTCCTCCCCCTCACTCGCCCGGCCTCACTCTTCCTCTCCCAGAGGCTCCCCCCGAGGCCCCCCGGCGAGCGCAGGAGCCCCCCAAGGCCAGGGAGCCCCCCAAGAAGGCCCGGCTGATCGTCCGCAACCTCAGCTTCAAGGTAGGAAGGCGGCGGCTGCCCTGCCTGGTTTGTGGCGCCCCCCCGGAGTGGGGGGAGGGGCGACCGCACCGCTTCTTCTCCCAGCCCCCCCCCCCCCCCGCACCCCTGCGATCCCTGCGCTCTTTGCTCTTGAATCCCTTTGGCTTTGTCGGTTCCTCCCAGTGCACGGAAGACGACCTGAAGAGCGCCTTTGCTCCCTTCGGGACGGTCCTGGAAGCCTCCCTGCCCAGGAAGCCCGGTAGGTGTGCCGGGAAACCAGGAGGGAGAAGGTCCTGGGGCCCCTGCGGGATAAGAGCCTGAGTGCCATGCTCCCCTCGCTCCTTCGTGGCGTGAAGGCTTTTGCTGGACCGTCTTTCTTTTGGGGTTATTTGTTTGATGTATGGCTCATCTTACATGGACTAGCTTTAATATATTAACATTTCAACCTGATTAGTTTTTACTAACGTGAAGGTTCAAAAGATCTGTGTTCAGTGGGTGAATGCAGGAGACTCCCTGCTCTGGGTGAGGGGCTGCTTTGCCCCCATCCCTCTGCGGGGCAGAAGCTGTAACTCATGGGATGCAGGGAAGCAGCCGGCCTGGGGAAGGTATGAGTGCACGACGTAAGAGGGGGCTTCTGGCCTTGATCTTTGCCTTCCAGATGGAAAGCTCCGCGGCTTTGCCTTTGTGCAGTTCAGGAATGTCCTGGAAGCGGGAAAAGCCCTGAAGGGGATGAACATGAAGGAGATCAAAGGTGAGTCCCTGCATCCTGCTCAGGATTTGGGTGGGTGTCCGTCATCTCGTGCTGAGGTGCTCCCAGCGGGGCAGGAAGGGGACCAGCTGCAGCTCAGCAAATACCAGCCTTGGGGGAAGAATTTGCCCACTTCCTGCGCACGCCATCTTCGCTTCCGTGCAGGGCTAAGGGTCAGCAGCACGAAGGTGTCCTGGATAAAAGGAACTCGGGCTGAATACTGAACGACAGTGCTTTACGGGAAGGAGGAAAGCCAGGGTTTTTACAGAAGTAGAGGGCTGCACGGCGGAAATTCCTGGGACCTGATGGGCTGGCCAGTCTGGGGAAGCTGGGCGGGTTCTTGTCGCTGTCCCTGAGCAGGTTCTATTGTTAGGCCAAATGGGAGGGGCGGCATTCCTGATTGAGGAGGGAAAGCTGGGGTTTCCCTTGGGCCATGCTGTGAGGAGACTTCTGTTTTTGGTCTGAGCGGACTTGCAGAGGGCTTTGCCTGCTGCAGGGAGGGTCAGTGTGGGTTTGTGGGCAAGGAGGGGAGATGGCGATGACCCTGGTCACGGGAAAGGGGGCAGTAGTCTCTGTGGGATCTGCTTCCTCCACTGCAGTGGCACTTGCCATCTTGCTGAGGCTTGGCAGCTAAGTAGGGCAGCCCTTAAGGTGGTTGAAGGCCTGTCAGGTTTTTAAAAGCAGGCAACAGATGGACCACTTTTTGGTCCTCCCGTGTAAGCGTCGCCTGGCTCTGGGCCTCTCGCCCTGTATTACCCCCACTTCCAGCCAGCCTCAGCGGTCCCCTTACTCTTTGCAGAGCGCCCGGTGGCCGTGGATTGGGCTGTGGCCCGGGAGAAGTACCAGGCTGCGCAGGCAGAAGGTGTCCCTGCTGGTGAGTGGCCATCTCGTGTGAATCGGGTGGGGGTGGGGGTGGGGCATCTGTTCTGCTCTTCCATTCTTCATGCATGTTGCTATGACCAAATAAGCCCCGTTCTGATTTGACACGAGGGCCTGGCCCACAATGTCTCCTTACATCCTTTGTCTGTCCTCAGAGAAGAAAGCCCAGCCGGAAGTTGTGGATGGGAGTGAAGAAAAACGAGGGAGGCCAGAGGCTACTGCGCCAGGAAGGCCCAGCAGGTAAGTCTCAGGGAGCTTGGGATGGCCACGTGGCAGAAGCGTGAGTGCTTGTGGTCAGCCGGGGCTGCCTTCTTGAGGGCGGTGGGCAGTTGCAGCTTCCTCTCCTCGCCCAAAGCCAGTGCACACACACACACACACACGGTTTTGCCCCCCAGAAACACTCTCTTGCTCTGATCCCTTCTGACTGGCCTCTCCTCCTAGGGACCCTCAGCCTCCAATCCCCCCTGTGGAGAGCGAGGACGAAGAGCAGGAGGTCAGCTCTAGGGACCAGGAGGAGGAACCGTTCGAGGCTGGGAGTTCTGATGGGGAAGAGGAGGAGGAAGAAGGAAGAGGAGCAGGTTGGTTGGTTGGTTCAGATGCTTTGGGGGGACAGGGTGAGGAGGGTCTGCACGTGTAGAATCAGCCAATACTTGAAGCAGCAGTCCTCAACTTATGACCACAATGGAGCCCAAAATTTCCATTGCTAAGCAAGACAGTTGTGAGATTTGCCCTGTTTTGCGACCCTTCTGGATCATGTGATCGCAGGGATGATGCAATGGTTGTAGGTGTGAAAAATTGTTATAGGTCACTTTTTTCAGTGCCATTGTAACTTTGAACGGTCACTAAGCGAATGGTTCCAAGTCAAGGATTCCCTATATTAGGCTGACGGGGGTCCTTCAAGGTGATTCCCCCCTTGCTGGGGTTTTCCTAGTTATCCTGTGTGATGGCTTTCCAGAGACGTTTTTCTCCTAGGGGCCACTTTGCCAAAACTGGCTCACCTACCAGCCTCCCTTGTCCAGCTCAGGTGGGGGGGGGGGGATGGGGGGGAAGCAGTCAGGCCTCTGGAGAGTCCCAGGGGGAGGAGGGGTGATATCTGCACCCCAGGCATTTTAGCGTCCATTTCTAGGGCTTTCTCGCTCCCTTGCTTGTTGAGTCTCATGTTCCTCCCCCTCGTTGCAGGGGAGGACCCTGCCCCAAAGCAGAAGCAGCACCACTCTGATGTCGCAGAGGGCCGGACTGTCTTCCTCAGGTGGGTCCAAGGGGCGGCCTGGGGGGCTTAGCACCCTCCTGGGGACTCGAGGGTTGCTGTGCTGCAGCCCCAAAGGGCCTTCTGTCTGGGGAGAGCCCCCGGGAGGCTCCTGCCCTGCAACCCCTGCCCACGCTTGGCAGAGCGCAAAAGCTACCAGGTAGACCTGGCAGCTGCCTCCCTCCAGCCGCCCGGGGGGTGGGATCAGAACACATGTGGAGGGAGTTGTTTCTGCTCCCCCCCCCTTTCCAGGAACTTGTCTTTTGACACGGAAGAGGAAGAGCTGGGGGAGCTTCTGGAGCAGTTCGGAGACCTGAAATACATCCGGATTGTGTTGCACCCCGAGACAGAACACTCCAAAGGTGAGTGGGGCTTGCAGACCCCATCCCTCACCTGGCCACAGGGAAGGCCCCCACACTCCTTCAGTTCCCCATTCCCCTGTGGGAGACCTAGAGGAAAAATAAGGGCCAAAATGGATCTTTTCATTGCACACACCCCACCCCCACCCCCTTTGCAGGGCAATTCAGAAGCCCCCTTTATCCTTTCCTGCCTGCCTTCCTCCAATGCCCCCCCCCCTTTGCCCTCCTCAGGCTGTGCCTTTGCCCAGTTTGCCACCCAGGCAGCTGCCCAGAAATGCCTGCAGACAGCGCAGGAGGAGACTGAGGTGAGAGCGGGACCCTACGGGCGATGAGGGAGGGTTGCTCCATTTGAACTCACAGGAGCCCTTTCGCAGAGCGCCTCCCTCTCACCTTCTTTTTCTCCCTGCAAGGGTCAGGGGCTTCACCTGGGGGGCCGCCGTCTCCGGGTGGACCTGGCTGTCAGCCGTGAGGAAGCCCAGCAGCTGCGAAGCCCAAAGACCCCCAAGCCCACCGGCACACGCAATCTCTACCTGGCCCGGGAAGGCTGTGAGTGGGTCCCCTCCTCGTCCCCAGGGCTCCTGAGCCCAGCCCTGCCTGGGGAGGAGAAGCCTGATGCCAGGCAAAAGACAGAGCTCTCTGGAGACTGCGAGCTTGACCCTCTGCCCAGCTGCAGCTCCAGCGGGGGGCCCCTCCCCCCTCTGGCCGGCCTCACCTTCCCTTTCCTTCTGCAGTGATCCGGGCTGGCACAAAAGCAGCCGAGGGGGTCAGTGCTGCTGACATGGCCAAAAGAGCCCGGGTGAGTGGCCCCCCCTGTGCCAGTTTGGGAGGGGAGTGGGCATCAGTCCTCGCTTGATCATGGCTGTTGAAGTGCCCAGGAAGACTCTCTGCCACCCGTGGGCTCTGAAAGCCGGCCTCGCTCTTGAGAGTTTGGGGTGGGCGGAGGGAGGCCGATGCCCTGGGCAGGTCGCACAGACGGGCAGAGCTCTGACGGGGTTCTGCCCCCCCCCCTTGCAGTTCGAGGAGCTGAAGCGGCAGAAGCTGAGGGACCAGAACATCTTTGTGTCCCGGACGAGGCTCTGCGTCCATAACCTGCCCAAGAGTGTGGATGGGGCCGCTCTGCGGAAGGTCATGCTGCAGGCAGCAGGCGACGGCACCCCTGGTGCCAGGATCACGGAGGTGAGCCTGCCCCGACCTCTCCGGGGAGCTCGCCCTTCTGCTGCCAGGACTGGGTCTGGGCATGACCCAGGCACCCTTCTCCCGGGGAGTTGGCAGGAGCTGCAGAGCCACAGTGCTGCTTCCGGAGCCCAAGAAATTGGGGCTCAGCCGGAGGGAAGGAAGGCGGCCAGTGCTCCCGGAGCTGTGCAGGCCAAGAGTGGAGGTCCCTGGGCTCCTTTCCCCACCCACCCCTTGCCTCTTCTCTGCTTCTGGAAGGCAGGAGTGGGGGGAGCACTCCACGCCTGAGCCAGGAGTCGGGGGTGGGGGGCGGGGGGACATGCACCGGGAGGGGGCTGAGCTGAGCATTTCTCTGCAATCCCAGAGGCTCATTGTGGCCATGTGATGTCCCAGGTTTCAGGTGGATTGAGAAGTGGAACCTTCCCTGCAGAATCTTGGGGCTCCCCTTGGTCCTTCTGGCTGAGCAAAGCCCCTTGTGGGCGGAGGATGAGCCTTCAGGCTCCAGAATTGAACTTTGGGTGGGTCCAGTCAGCCTCTGGCGGGTGCCCGACTGTTGCCTCCCTCTCTCTCTTCTCCCCAGTGCCGGGTGATGCGGGAGCTGAAGGGCCGGGGCCGGTCCCTGGGCTATGCCTTTGTGGAGTTTCAGCAGCCCCAGCATGCCTTGCTTGCCCTGCGCCAGGTCAACAACAACCCCCAGCTCTTCGGAGACCAGAAGGTGAGTGTCTTCCCTGCCCGGTCAAGGGGAGACCCCAGCTGAGCTCAGCTTCTCCGGAGACCCAGTGGCAGCACTGCGGGGCCGGTTTTTGCTTGGCCCAGCAGGCCGCCTGGGGTCCGTGAAGCCCCCCTACCCTTCCTCTTTGAGGCTCCCGCGCCTATCTGGCCGTCCCAAGACACTGGATGGGCCATTTGCGGAGGGAAGCGAGGCTGGAGGGGGCTGGGCGTGTGGGTCTCTGCCCACCCATGGAAGGATCCGGGCAGGGAATAGGAGGGAGGCCACCCCTTGAGCAGGAGGGCAGAAGACTGGGTGCCCCTTGGTATCTGCCTCGGGGCCCAAGACGGGGCTGTTTCTCTTCCCAGCGGCCTATTGTGGAGTTCTCCCTGGAGGACGGGCGGAAGCTGAAGCTGAAGGAGCAGCGGGCTGAACGCAGCCTGGTAGGGCATCGGGGGGACCCTCCCACAGCTGCAGGGATGACGGCACCTCCCGGGCAGACACCAGTCTCCCTGCTGCTGGCTCCTTGGAGTGCCCCCAGGGGTCCGAGGTGTGGGGTCCCTCAGGTTTGCGTCCTGAGCCGCTGGAAGAATAAAGGGGGTCCGGCTGCACCACCCAAAGGGAGAGGAGAGACCAGCCCAGGGCTGCGAGATGAGCTTGAGGCTGGCCTGTTGGGCAGAGGTGGCTCTCCCTGCTGAGGGGGAGGGGGCGGCTGTCTGCCAGGTGACACTTCTCTCCCTCGTGCAGCAAAAGCTGAGGCAGAAGCAAGCAGCTGCCGGGCCGGCAAGTCAGGGGCCATCGCCTGGCATCAGCCAGCCAGGGGCCCCTCGGAAGCCACGCAAGGGCTCGAAGAAGGCCCCAGGGGCCCAAGGAAAGGCTGGGGCCCCCAGCGGCCCTCAGGCTCCACCACAGCACAGTGGCCAGAAGAGGAAGTGGCCTGGGCCCTCGCCGAGCCTTCAGACCACTGAAGGAGCCGCCTCCTGGTCAGGCTTCCAGACCCACCAGGAGCAGGAGACGGTGGAGCTGCCAAACGGCACAAAGCGGCGGAGGGTCCTGGCCTTTCCCTCTCACTGGGGACCCAAAATCAGGTAAAGGCAGCAGTTGAGGGAGCTCCCGGGTCCCTGGCATGGCCGGAGGAAATCCTGCACACAGACCCTCGCTCTGCCACCTAGTCAGGAGCTTGGAGGGCCCCACGGAGGGCGAAAACCCCCTGGTGCTGCTCCCTGGGCTGAGGTGGGGGCTCTCTCCCGGCAGGAATCGTGACAAGGGCAAAGCGAAGGGGGCCCCTCCCAAGAAGAAGAAGGCGGGGCCCAGAGAGCGGAAGGCGCCCAGAGCTGCCCCCCAGGTAAGTCAGTGGGGTCTCCTCCCATGCAGAGCGCACCTACCTCTGTGCAGTGCCCCCACCCCCGGCCTTCTGAGCCTGATCCCCGTGCTTGTCCTCAGGGACCCCAAGAGAAGCGGGCCGGACAGGGCCGGGCGGAGGTTCGCTTCGAGCAGCTGGTGGAGCGGTACAAGCAGCGGATCCTGGGGGCAGGCAAGGCCGCCCTGCAGCTCAAGAGGAGCAAGTGGTTCGAGAACTGAGTCGCCCCTCCCCAAGGAAGAGAGACACCCCCAGCTGGGTGGGGCTGCTGGGAGGCCGAGTCCTGCCCTTGGGGAGAGAGGAGAGGAGAGGAGAGGAGAGGAGGAGGCTCGCCCAGGCCCAGGTTCCTCGGCACTGAGTGGGCAGACGTGACACGGGGGGCAGACAGGCAGGGGGAAGATCCCCCTGAGGCCCTGGAAATGATGGGGTCTCTGCCCCAGGGTGGGGGCCAGGGCCTCTGGAGGAGCAAGGCAGCCGCGTGCTGTGGCTAGACCATCCTTGCCATGAGGAGGGACCGGAGGGGGGGGGGCGGGTTTGTCGGCCCTTCCTCTGCACCTGGCTCCAAAGGTGCAGAAGGGTGTCCTGGCAACACAGCCTCTGGTGGAAGAGCGGCAGGAAGGAGAGGGGCTCCTGGGTGGGGGAGGAGGAGGAAGCGGCTCCAGGCATGGAGTGCCCATTGCTTATTTGGCATCTTTCAAGAAATGACTCTCTGAGAATTGTGGTTGCTGGGAATCTCCTCCTAGGCCTGGATCACAGGATCCCTTTTCTGTGGGGGGGGGGGGGGGGCTGAGGGTTAGGGCAAAATCCTGCTAAAGGGGCAGTGGGCTTCTGGTTCAGAAGTTCTACCACAGGCCATCAGAGAGAACCTCACAAAATCCACCTCTGGATTGCCAATTTGATGCTCTTAATAGAAAAACAATTGGAAGGGACCTTGGAGGTCTTCTAGTCCAACCCCCTGCTCAAGCAGGAGACCCTATCCCATTCCAAACAAACGGCTGTCCAGTCTCTTAAAAATCTCCCGTGATGGAGCACCCGCACCGTCGGAAGGCAACTTCTGTTCCACTGATTTTGAACTATCTGGGAATTTCTCCTTAGATCCAGGCTACTGCTCTCTTTGATTAGTTTCTATCCATTGCTTCTTGTCCTGCCCTCAGGGGCTTTGGAGAATAGGCGGACCTCCGTTTCTTTGGGGCAGTCCCTGAGGTATCCTCCTTTTCATTAAACTAGTTCCAGCAACCGTTGTTTCCTCTTTGTTGCTCTTCTCTGCACTCTTTCTACGGTCTCAACAACTTTTTAATATTGTGATCAGAGCTAGACGCTGTAATGCAGAGGCCTTCAAACTTGGCAGCTTTAAGACTTGTGGACTTCAACTCC
>WNWU01000128.1:531605-549915 GCA_012654045.1 Ptyas mucosa
GACGCGTCTTGTTGGGGGGGGAAACATGGTTTGGTGTGTCTGGACTAGAGTTTTGGAGCAAAAGGAGGGCAGGCTGGGTAGTTTTTAGCAATCCAGCTGATGTTTGGGTACGTGGCATTAACCAGGCCTCCCACGAAGCCTTACAGGTTCTATTGTTGAGTGAATCTGGTTTCCCCAATTTTGTGACTTTGTTTGTCAGAAGGTCACAAAAAAGGATCACATCACCCTCAGATGCTGTGACCGTCATAAATACAAATGCATTGCCAACTGTCTGAATTTTGATCATGTGACCATGGGTCATAAGTGAAAAATGGTCATAAGTCACTTTTTAGTGACGTAACTTTAAAAGGTCACTAAATGAACCCTTGTAAGTGGAGGACTCCTTGTATAGAAAGCCACCCTGTCTTCAAATCCTTTGGAGGAGACCCCTCTAGTCCTCAGGTGTCCTCAAAATGCCTGGGACTACAAAGCTCATCCCAGAAACCCTGCCTTGGTCAGGCCCATCCTCAGATTGGCTTGGAAGAGGCGGGGCCCTGCAGCCGTCCTGGGGTGGCCGTTGGGGGTCTGGCTTGGCTCCCTCAGCATCGGCCACGAGGGCAGCCCTACCTGAGGGGGTTTGAGCCTGAGCCCCCCCCCCCTGCTTCCCTGCCAGTGATCCCAGCCAGCCAACTGAGGAGGCAATGGGGAGGAGGGTGGTGCCAATGTGTGGTGGCTCTGCTTTGGCACGGCTGCCTCTGGGGGACCAAGCCAAGTCTTGCAAAATGCCAGTAAGCCGCCTGTGATCTCCGAGCAGGAAGCACGGCTGGGCCACGCTCTGCCTCTGGAAAGAGTGACTCTCCGGGAAACGGTGTCAACAGATGAGCTCACAGACAGCCCTGTGGACAGTTGTGTGGGGAGCTGTTTCCACCGCTGAAGGCTGCAGTTGGAGTCTGAACGGCTGCTCCATCCAGGCTGAGGGCCACCTGGCTCCCTGCGGCAGTTGGGGGCTGGCTTAAGCTCTATGGATCAGGGCAACCTCCTGCCTCTCAGCTGCTTGTGCTCCCCGATTCCTCTTTGACCCCCTTGGCCTGTCCTGGGGAGGAGGGAGGGGTATGTACTTTTGCAGGGTGATGTCATTCTTGTGGCTCTTTCCTGCGTCCCAGAAGCACTTTCTGGCCTTTTGGGGACCCCTCCTGGCTCACCCGCTCTTCCTTCACTTACACTGTCCTTCAGTCTGGGCTCCTGGCTAGCGCACCCTTTGCCCTGCCTCCTCTCCACTTGGGGCAGGGCCCCCAGGGAAGTCCCCTTCCTTACCTAGCGAGTGATGGAAGCCGTAGCCGTGGGAGGCTGGGACCGAGAGCGCCGTCATCCTTTGCAGATGTCCTGAATTCTGGAAGTCCGTGCAGAGGAGTGTGTGGGTCTGGCCCGCTGCCTGCTGGAACCCCTTCTGTTGCAGGCGGTTCATCTCCATAATGCAAAACTGAAGCCCAGCTTGTCTTCCCCCCCTTCCCGGCGCCAGGGAAATGAGTGCAGAGCCAGCCCCATGACCTGGCTGCCCCCTTCCCCAGAGCCTTCCATTGCCTGCCCCACACTTCCTCGTGCAAGTGGTCCTTCCCTTTCCCGCAGCTGCTGGGCATTCCTGCCATCTTAAGGCCAGACCCAGGTCTCCTGGGGCTGCAGGGGAGCAGGCTGGTTGCAGGAGGTGCCCGACGGGTGGGCAACCGGAGGCTCCTCCCGCACGAGGTTTCCTGGGGTGCTGGCCCTCTGAAGACAGCCCAGTTGGAGTGCCAAGCAGGAGGAAAGCCACCTCCATTCCTCTACCAAGTGGGCCCTTCTGCCAATCTGCATAATTTGGAGCCAAGCATCTGGTTTTGGCCTGGAGGCTGAAGCAAGGCAAATGCAGAGCAGAGAGTGAGGGAAGTGGTGCCATGTGATGATGGGCTGGCTGGCTGCCGCAGCCGCCGCAGACTCTCTGATGGTGAGAGGAACAAGCCACCGCCTGGCATCTGGAGACGGGCAGCTCTGGGGATGCTGTTGACTTAGCTGGAGCACCCCCAATGCCCCTCCACGGGCCGGAGGGCTTTGGGCAGGCGGTGGTTGGGCCAATGCTAGGCACATGAGCACCTGCAGGCCTCCCTGGTATCTCTGGGCAAGAGGTGGGCATGTGCCCACGAGGCCCGGGCTGGGGGTGGCTCCATCAGTCACATGCTGGCCGCATAGCACCCCCTCCTAGCTGTGGGGGCCACTGGGGTAGGCAGGTGGAGGCAAGATTTCCCTGGTGGGTGTTTGCATCGTTGGCAAGCTGAGTTGGGGGTCCAGGCCCTGCCTATTTCTGCTGGCATTGCCTTTGATTGCAGTTCAGGGCTTGCCCATTGAAAAACTGGAGAGAATCCCTGCCGCCCCTTCCTGGGCTGGCTGTCCCTTTGGGTAGGCCAGGCAAAGGGGCTGACAAAGCAGAAGTCTTGCTGGGCCCCCAAGGGACACAGAGCTCCCCTTGCTGTGGGGCAGAGACAGCCTGGGTCTGCCCCACAGGCCAGTGGCCCAGGAAGTCCAAGAAAGGAAACTGAAAATTGCCCCTTTGGAGTGGAGAGAGAAGCCGGGACCCCTGGAGGGAGAGCGCAGTGGGGCTGCCTGGCCTGCAGGGAGGGGAGGAAGACCAGGGGGTGGGAGGCTGAGAGGGCAGGAATTCCCAAAAGGGAGATTTATGGAAACATGGACACTCGAAAGCCCTCCCAAATTGGGGAAACTGCCTTTTGCAGGGACCAGGCACTGAAGTCTCATGGCAGGTTTATCCTCAGTCAAGCCTTGCGAGGTGCCGCCTGAGACTGGCATGCAGATATGCAGTTAACAGATGGTGGCACGTGAGCTGCTTATGCCCGGTACCTTTTTTTCTGGCAGAATCGGTGCCCGGCCCTGGGAAGTTGCAGCCAGAGGTTTGCCTCAACTTCTTTGGGCCGCCGATGTCTCCATGCACCAGGGAGGCTCCTGGGTGCCAAGTCCTTCCCAGCCCCAAACAGCAGAGAGTCAGATGAGGCCAGGTTCCACCCTCCCCACCCAGGTGGGTCCCTAGGCACATTTGCCCGGCCTCTGCAAATGTGGGGGACTATGGTCCTGCCACTGGGCAGCACTGAAACCTCAGCACCCTGCTGGATGGTTTGTGGGCAAAGTAAACTTGGGCACCAACATACTCGGCCATCTGACTTCCCTCCTTTTGAGCTCTTAGGCACCACCTGGGAGATGCCACAGCAAGCCACCCAAAGCCCCCCTCCCACCCACCCGCCCCCAACTCAGGCACGTTCAACCCCACTTCTGAGTTTGGCAGCTCTTGGAGGGGGCTGCTGGTGGAAGCATCTCTGCAGGCTGGGGGGGAGGAGAACAGGGGGGGGGGCAGGCTGAGCAGAAGCAGTCCTGCTCTGTGCCACGTCACCAGCAGTGCTGCCGTGGCTGCTTGGGGCCAGGGAGCCGTTGGCTGGGCCTCCGCCAGGTGATCCACCTGGGGAAAGCAGCCAAGGCGGGGCAGCCCCAGGCCGCCGCCTCTTGGGAGGGGCTTCCCTCCATCACCGGCTGCTCTGCCTTGGCCGGCAGCCAGCCGAAGCGCTCTTGGCGAGGGCCTGGGTTAGCTGCCTCTGCACTTGGTGTATCCTCTGTTGACCTGGGTTGCTGTGGAGACACGCGAACTGCGTCTCAACGGCAGCCGGCTGATGTCATCCTGGCCTGCAGGGGCCCAGCTTGCTCGCCATGGGGCCCCCAAGCAGAGTCCTCACCAAGGGAGGGTAGCCACGCAGAGAGGAGTCCATGCAGGGCTCCTAGCACACAACCCTGCTGCTCCTGGGTTGAGGCACAAAAGCTGCCAGGGTTGGAGCCGATGAACCCCTGGGGTGCCCTGCCCGTGCGTGGCTCCTCTCCCAACTGGGCCCCGCCAGAGGTGAGGCTGTGCCACCTTCTGTGGCAGCTGTGGCTTTGATCACCGCCTTGGAAGGCATTTGTGGCCCAACCTGTGTGCTGGGAAGGTGGTGGGAGGGATTCAGGCAGGGTTCAGAGAGAACCTTGGGTCAGGCTCCGGCTGCTGAGAAGCTCCTGTAAATGCTGCAGCAGGCCGTCTCCTTCAGCAACCGGCAATCTCTTCCTCGGGGCCCGCCCTGCAGCGCAAGCCTTTGATGACAGCAGTGGTGGGCAGGGGGCCTCTCAGGGCTCCATCCAGGCCTAAGAGCTTTTGGCTTGGAGAAGGGCATCGGAGGGGAACTCTTTACATGGTCAGACAATACAAAGCTGGAGGAGATCGCCAACCCAGAAGATCAGCTCAAGTTTCAAAAAGCCCTCGATAGGCTTGAACCTTGCAGTTCAACGGTGACAAAGGTGAGAATCCGCCCTTAGGTAGGAGAAATCGGACAGACAGGAACAAGGTCGGAGGCACTCGGCGGTAGTACTTGAGACGGGTCTCAGCCGCTTGGTAGGCCTCCAACTGCGGGTGAGCCAACCGTGTGCTGCAGCTGCCAAAGGAGCCAATGCAATCCTAGGCTGCCATCAAGTGGAGACAAAGGCTGGCTTCACAGGAACAGCTGTGGGCTCAGATCACTCCAGAATTGCCCTGTTCAGATCGAGCCCCCACAGTGGAAGGACGCTGAAGAACTGGGAATGGGGCAGAGCAGAGCAACTAGGATCACAGCTAAATCCTGCAAAGACCTGGCCATCTTTAACCTCCAGAAAAGGGACCTCCCAGCAGTCTTCCCAGCCTTGAAGGGCTGCCCCAGGGAAGGCAGTCGGCTTCCAGTTCTTCTCCAGAACGTCCGTGGGCACGACAAGAGCCACCCTGGCAGAGACGGGCCCCAGCTCAAAAGCAGGGAGGATTTCCTGACTCTCGGGGCCACAAAGCAGAGAAAGAGTTGCCTCCTGGAGTCAGGGGCTCTTATCTCTAGAGGTTTCCAAGCAAAGACCGTGTGGCCGTTTGTCTGGGATGTCTTGAGGATTCCTACTCTGGGTGGAGGGTTGGACTAGAGAACCTCTCAGGTCCTTCACACCCTTGGGATTGTATGATAATGCCACATTTCTGTACAGACCGATCCTGAACCATCTCAGTGACGTGCCTAGCAGCTTCAATCCCATAAGGCACCAAGATTGGCTTAGCCTCCTGTGTGTAGCAACTCCCAGGAGTTAGCTTAGTGTATTGTGCGAACAATAAAATAGGTGGATTCTGGGTCCAAGTTAGGCATGTTTTGCACAGCCTGGAGCACCTTCCTTTGTCCGTGTGCACGCACACCTCACAGGGTGGGGGGCCTGTACCCCACAAGGGAGGTGCTAGCAGCCGGGGGTTCTCCTTCCCCCCAGGTGCGCCTCTGTCCTGAAGTGGCCTCTTGCAGCAATGTGAAGAGTGGGGCTGGCTCACCCCCCACCCCCCGCCAGCCACACAGGGAGGTTACAGGAGGACGAGGGTGGGTGCGGCTGCCTTGGATTGCTGCCCGCCCCCGGCCCTCCTGCCTGCCTTCCCTTGCAAGGGAGAGAGCCCCCTCCTCCTGGGGGCGCAGAGGCGCCTCTCCGGCTGAGCCCCCTGCTCTTTGCCAAGTCAGCACAGAGGAGGAGGGGGCTGGATTGATGGGCTGGGGGCTGGGAGGCCCCCCAGCCCCGCTTTCCGCAGGCCCTCTGCCAAGGCACATGGCCCGGAAGCCCAAAGGGGGGCACAGAAGGCGAAGCTCCAGCCGGCAAGCGGGGGGCTCTGTACTCGCGTGTCGTCACCTGGGGCTGGAAGACTTAATTAAAGGAAAGAGGATCATAGTTCACAAGGAGTCCTCAAAAGATCTGTCACGTTTTAAACTTGATCTTTTTTTTAAAAAAAATTCCCCAAATGTTCTGGTTTTTCAGCTAAAAGAACACCTTCTATGAACTCAGGTAATAAAAAGAAAGCCACCCGGGTGAAGAGGAAGCAGGAAGGGCTCCAATCTCAGCTCTGACCAGGCTGGGCTGGGCGGCTTCTGTCCGCTGACCAGGAAGGCTGAACCAGGCAGACTCAGCAGAGGTCAAGCAGGCCTGTGGGGCAGGGACAAGCCGGGACCCCCAAGCCCCAAACTCCTTTTGAAGCAGTTGGGAGGGGACACTGGGGCTGAGGCTGAAACTGGTCTTGGCCGAGGCTGACCTGGGGAGGCTTCCCTCATCCCCGTGATCATCCTAGTTAATAATTTGGTGATTGCTGCTTCTCAGGGAGCAGCTTCCATGCTTTCTCCGCTTGTTTCCTACTGACCCATCCAGTGTTGCACTTGAAGGAGTCCAAGGTCACTCAAGGCTTCCTGACCTCAGCTTCACATCTTCACAACATTCACTTGTCCTCACAAGAAGCCCACTGGGTCAATGGGGAAGGGGGCCAGGGGTTGTGGGGGTGTTGTGGAGCACCAGAAATTGTCCTCCTGGGGAAGTTGAAGTTCGGGGTGAAAGCCGATTCGGTCCCATGAGCTGCCTCCTTCAGCCCTCCAGGGCTCAGCTCCACCTGCTTGCCCTCTGGGAAAGGGGCAAGAGAGAAAGCAGCTGGGCTCAGCCTCTTTTGTGCAGATGCAAAGAGGGTGTTATTTGGCAATAGAGGCGGCTTATATATTGGATGGATGGATAGATGGATGGATGGATGGGAGTGTGAGTGGGTGGGGTGGATGGATGGATCAGTCAATCAATCATTGAATCAATCAATCAATCAATGGATGGATGGATGGATGGTAGAGAAAAGGCCATTTATTATCACCTCGTCTTTTTCTGTGGAATTTCCATGTTTGCTATTGTATGGTTAATACTGGGAAGTATTGCAAAAACATGGGCGTAAGCAGGAGGCTCAATAGAAGCAGGCCATGTAGATAGAAATGTCAGTCCTCCTGGGAGCCTGTGGAGAAGGACAGCTTGGAAGAAGACCCACCAAGGGAGTATTGACGGCCAGGACAGATGGATCTCATGGCAATGGTGTCCAGTGGAAAAGCCCAGGAGTAGGTGCCAAAACTCTTGGCCAGATTGGGTGGACTAGCCAAGCTCAGTGGGAAGCATAGGAGTGGAGAAGAGCCTTGGGAGCCATCCTTGATCAAGCTGCAACTGATGCCTGGCCTGGCCAATGGGGTAGTGGCTGGGAGGAGGGTCCAGGTGCCTGGCCTGTGAAGCATGTTGAGTTTGGAAGATAAACGTTGCAAAGCTCCATCTGCTTCTTGGAGTGACATGAGGTGGTCAGTAGCACCAGAATGTCACCAAGACCCTCATTGCAATGCAGGGAGTAACAAACTCAATAAAATTCAGCAAAAGGCAGTATGACCTTGGAAGGCAAAACCTGGCATTTGTCCTGCCCCAGCAAAGAGGCCTCTGGGTGGGGCAGGGAGGGAAGGGCTCTGCTTCCAAGCATCAGCAGCTGCTCTTGAAGCCAGGGGAGGGTCTGAAGATGATGATGACCCTCACCCAAGAAGGAAGGTCCACTTAAGAGCCTTGGTGGCACAGCAGACTAAAGTGCTGTTAGTTACTGCAAGTACAAATCTCACCAAGCTCAAGGTTGACTCAGCCTTCCATCCTTTCGAGATAGGTAAAACGAGGACCCAGATTGTGTGGGCAATAAGCTGACTTTGTATTAAAAAAAAGAACACCGCCTGGGGAAGCCGAAAGTCCTACTAAGCAGGTATATTCAAAAGTATGAAGGCTATTGCTTAATGCATTGTAAGCCGCCCTGAGTCTCTGGAGAAGGGCGGCATATAAATCGAACAAATAAATAAATAAATAAATAAATAAATAAATAAATAAATAAGCATTGAACCATCTGGTTCTTACAAAATATGGAGGCTGCTTTCTCTCCATTCCTCTCCCTCCCTCCTAGACACAGGCACTGGTTGGGAATGATGGGAGTTGAAGTTGTACCCCTCAGTAATCCCACCAGTTCTTGGAAGGCTGAGAAAGTCCATCAGGGATCAATTTGGCACCCTCCCCCCAGGAAGTCCTTTGGTTTCCTAGCACAGCTGCCCAAGCCCCCTGGAAACAGCCCCCTCTCAACTTGTGGGAGCATCTCCCTGCCCAATCAAAGAACGAAAGCAACAGAAATTTAGAAGGTTTGTTTATAAAACATAAATAGTCTTCCAAGTATATAAAGAAAACCACCAGCGTGGAAAATAAACCAACGGAAATAAATAAAAAGGCCACTTTTTTTGTTACAGGGAAAAGAAGGGCGGGTCCCCCCACCCATCCCCAAGGCCCACTCCACCGCGCCGAATAACTCCTCTCTTCCCCTGCTGGAAGCGCGGGCCTAAGAACCGCAGCGGGCCTGACTTTGGCTGTTCGCGTTGTGGTGGGCGCACGGGCAGCATCGGCCGGAACTAAGCGCCTGGGCCGGTCTACTTAATTGGGGGGGGGGGGGGGCCTGCAAGCCTGACCGCGCGAAAAGCTCTTTGTGCGCAGTGCGCCGTCCCAGCGAAGCCCAACCCTCATCGCCGGTCTGGTGCTTCAGGGTCGCTCTCCCGGACGGCCTCCTCCCCGCGTCTCCTGGGGTCTGCCCGTCCGTGTGAACCAGAATTTTCAAAGGTGCGGAGTGGCTGCCAGGGAAAGCTTTCCACCCCCACCCCCACTCCGCTGAAAATCCGCCCTGTTGAGAGGCACACAGGGCGAAGGCGCCCCGGATGGCTGCAAAAACTCGCCAGGGAGTCTCCTCCTTGCTTGCCGTGACCGAAAGCGCATCCCCGTGACTTCTGGATTCTGGATCGAGTCTTGTGGATTCGGCTTTCCACGGCCGGGCTGCAACGTTTTGCTAACCCAGCGCCTTTTCCTGCCGGTCTCTCCAGCACGGCCAGCACGGCTTGGCTGGTGGGTCTCCCCGCGGCTCCCGCAAGTGGCCTGAGAAAGAGGGGCTGAGCCACCGCCTCCCCTGGCGCCCCTGGCCATCTTCCCAAGTCCTCGGTCCTGGCCGCATCCAAAAGGGAGCTGCGATGCCAGTCTGGGACGAAGGAGGAGCCGGCAGGGGAAATCCTCTCGTTATGGGTGTTGACTCAAACGGCGAGCGAGCCAAGAGCCAAAGGCCCACGCAGGTCTGTCTTTGAGGGAGGAGGGGAGGCGTCCCTTTGATCTCGGGGACCAAGAATGCAGCCACCACTCTGAGGCGGGGAAGGGAAACGCAGCTCCAGCCCGGAAGCTTTGTTTGGAAAGATACCCAATCCAAGGAGGTAAACCCCACCCGCTCCGCCCCCTGGAATCTCAGGGAGCCCTGCCCTGCCCTGCCCTGCCCCACCCACCACCCACCCCGCTCAGGCGTGGCTGAGGGCTGCCTCTGCAAAGCCCAGATGTTCTGAGCTCTGCGCTTGCTCCGGAGCCCGGCCAGGCCCACAAAGCCGGGTTCTGCCCAGAGGTTCTGCCCCGCCAGCCTCCGCCAGGTGTTTCTCCTCCCATAATCCTCCGATGCCTGCTTGCCTGGGATGAGATCCAGGATGGCCCTCTGGGCAACAAGCCTTGCACCCGGAGACCCCTCCCCCCGGACATGCCACCCTTGGAAGCAGGAGGTCCTTGCTACACGTTTCATCACAAACTCGCCCACCACCATCCCCCCACCACCAATATTCAGTAATTCTCTGCCCCACAAAGCGACACCCCACAACCGAGAAAATCCACCCTGGGATTTGGCCACCAGGCAAACAGCAACGGGGCAGGAAGAATCTGCCAACCAGGCTTGGGTGCCAAATGCAAGTCAAGGCCCCCAGTTTTGCTGCAGGGGTGTCGCCTGCTGGGCTGCCCCTCTCGTCAAGGCAGCCCCCCTAGCAGTTGTGCACGTGGTCGAGATGCTTGGTGATGCTCTGCAGGCACTTCTGGAGGCGGTCCAGGGTCACCACCGCCG
This sequence comes from Ptyas mucosa, assembly GCA_012654045.1. Lineage (NCBI taxonomy): Eukaryota > Metazoa > Chordata > Lepidosauria > Squamata > Colubridae > Ptyas > Ptyas mucosa. The sequence goes on from WNWU01000128.1 coordinate 541,405, forward strand.
CGGTGTAGGGAGAGACGGCCAGGCGCTCGGTCAGGTTCTGCAGGGCGTCGGAGCGGGCGGGCCTGTGGGGAGGGCAGCCCAGGTGAGAGCCCAGCAGCTGCAAGAGGCTCTGGAGGTTCTCCACGTCGTGGGAGATCTGGACGACGGGGGCCTCCAGGGGCAGGTTGGAAAGGACTTGGTGGAAGAGCTCCAGAGCCTCGTCCATGGCCTCCAGGCTCTGCACCGGCAGCTCCCCGGGGATGAAGTCCAGACCGTTGATCTTCAGGCTCAGCGGAGGGAACTACGGAGAGACAGGGAAGCTGCCGGTGAGTTAAATCAGACTCTGTGCACACACCGCCCAACAGAGTTGGAAAGCGCCAACCAGGCTCAGGGCAGGAGCGCAAACAAAGCACCCCCAGGAAACGGCTGGCTAGCTTCTGCTTGAACTCAGACGCCGCCCCACCACCGGCTCCCCCCGGCAGCTTCTCTTCCCGTTAAGAAGCGTCTTCTGGCCCTTCGGTCTGCCTGGAGCTGCCTGGAGTTGACATCCCCTCTTCGGGCTGGCGCTGGGCAAGAGGTCGTAACCTCCTCCCCTTCCCTCTCCAAGGCCGGCGGGGCTGCTTCTTCGGGAGCACAGCCTTAACCCCGGCCCCATCCACGAGGCCCTTTAGCCCCGTGGGGGTGTGGCGGGGGGGCCTCCTCGAGCGCTCTCCTCCCATGGCTTGGACGGGGCAGGGCGCGCTACCCCGGGGCTCCTCCTCCCGCTGTATCCTCAGAGCAATGATGAGGCAATTGAAAATTCCCAGCGCTGACCTAATTAGGTGACTGCCTCCCTTCCACACCCCGTCCCCTCCCGTGTGGGTGTGGAAAGACGAGTTATGGTATAACGGTTTCTTGTGCAGCCGCCACGTCTTGTGGCGAAGATGCTCAACCGGCCCAGGACACCGGCTGGGCTTGGCCCCAATGAGCTGTTTTGCTCCGCGGTGTGAAAGCAACGCGGGTCTGCCTGCAATTGGGTGGCCTTGGGGTGCTCGGGCCTCGCCCAGCCGCACTTCCACCAGGAAGGCGCGCAACCAGAGAGCGCGGGCGGGAGAAGTTGCTGTGTCTCTGCGTGTGTAAAGCGTGCAAAGGCTCCGTGGCCTTCCCAGCCGCCCCAGGAGCTCCCGAGCGGGCTCAGAAGCAGGTCGAGCAGTGGGGCTGCAGTTGGGGTCAGCATGGGACGGTCTCTGGCAGGCAGGGGATGCCGGGCAAGCCCAGCCTGGCAAGAGGGGAGCCCCCCGGCGGCTGACAAGGAGCCCCGCTTACCTGGTGCTCCTGGATCCTGGCAACGATCGTCCTGGTGAGGCTTTTAGTGTCGGCAATCACCTTGTCGATTTTCACAGACCGGCTGTAGAAGAGGGGCAGCCAGACCCACAGAAACCCATACACAGAAATGCGGGGGGAGCGCATCTTCCCCTTGAGTCCTGCACCGGGGAAAATGGGGACCAATGACGAGGGGGGGAGGGTGAGTGGGTGAGAGAGGAAGGAGGGGGGCAGATGGCAACCCTGCTCTATCCGAGGCCAGTGCAAGCAGGGCTTTTAGGACAGCAGAGAAGGGGGGGGGGGAGCTGCGTGGCTGAGGAAGCCGGCCTGAATTATTTGCCAAAGACGAATCACACTAAAAACAAGTAAAAAGGCGCAGTTGTCTGGAGGGGTGGGGGTGGGGGGGATTCCGACTGTCCTACAGGACTGAATGCTCAGGTGAGCCTGTGAGGTTCTCTTTCCTGTCGGGTTGCAAACCCCCCCCCCCTTCAAACCGCTCTTCCCTAGAATCCGCCCAGCCAGAGATTTCATTCCTCCACCCAAAGCCCCATCGAGTCCGGGGCTGCCCTGGCACGGGGCGTGCAGAGAACAGCCTGGCATCGCTTTCCTGCAGAAACGGGCGTTTCTCCGCTTCCCAGGAGCGGCAGAGGCGGAGGGCGGCTTGTGGCAAAGCCGCTGCGTGGGAGATCAGGGCTATGCCCAGCAGGGGCCACACCAACGGCTGCCCTGCCTTGCCCTCACCTCCTGCGCCGGGCTGAGGGCCGCGATGCATCTGGGCCCCTCCCAGACAGCGCGGCTCTTGGGAGCCCAATCAGGGCAGGCCTGCCCTGCCAGTCCCGGTGCCCTCTGAAGTGGTGCGCGCTTAATGAGCCCCGCCGCCGACGGTTGGGACAAGTTCCGTCACCTCGCCGGCAACGGCAAGCAGAGGCAGCGCCTCCCGGGGCCCGTGGCCATCCAGCTGCGCTCGACTCATCCCCGTTACATAACCGGGGAGCAGCAGGGAGACTCCAGGCAGCCGCAGCGCCCAGCCCAGGCAGGCAGGAAGGGAAAAGCGGTCGGAGACCCCCGCCAGGCCAGCGGGACAGAATGACCAGCTCCTGCTGGCCAACCGTGGGGCGGGAGGCTTCCTGGGGAATTGGCTTGGAGGTCCGCCTGCTGGCTGAGCAAGAGCCTGCCCGGGCCCCCGACCGGGGTGGGGAGCAGGCTAGTCCCCCTTTAAACAGACCGGGGAAGCCCAAGCTGTGGTGTGGCCCAAGCCCACTGACCAGCTGGCTGACCCCTAAAAAAATGAAAGCCCCCAAACCCCTCAGTAGGCTCACCCGAGCTGGCCTTTTGGACATTGAGCCCCCTCCCCCCGTCACGACACGGGGGCCAGGCGGGGCGGGGCGGGGAAAGTGTGCTTGCAGCAGGTCCAGGAAAAGCACAATCGGCAGGTAGACAGCCCCTCTGAGAATTCCTCCTGGACCCTCCCTCTGCCCATCCCGAGAGCGGCAAAGCTGCCAGCTTTGACTACTCATGACCACCTCGGCACTTCAGCCCTACCCAGCCCTAAGGAAGGAAGGGTGGGTGGACGCCCTGAGGGAAATGCTGCTCTGTCGCAGATGGGGGGAGGGATTGCCCATGCACCCGGCTTCTTGGTGCGACCCGGGTCTCTTGAGACTGGGGGCTTCACAAGTCCTGGCACTGCTCCAGCTTTGCGACCCCGGCAGGGCCGATGAGGGGCTTCTTCGGACACCCTCTCACCCAAGAAGGGGCTGCCTGTCTGGAGCAGATGCAGGCGCCAGCCCTCCCGCTGAGAAGCGCCCCCCCTCCTCCCGCGAACCCAAATGATGAAATCTTGGCGTCCCGGTTTTGCCGCGGCTGCCTCTCTGGCTCCAGCGCGCGCGCCAAGCTTGGCCCCTGGCCTTGTCCCCCGCGGACGAGCGCTGGGCCGTCGGGCTGGTGGGAGGCTTGGGAAAGGCATCCCGGCCTGGCGGTGTTCTCACGACACGCTTCCCCGAATCAGGGAAGGACCCCGCGGTGGCATTCCGACAGTGAGCGGAACTCGGCTGGTTTTAGGATGGCTTGCCTTTGCGGCTTAGTGCGTTGTGCAAACCCAGCCCCAGGTTTATTCTGTATTTCCAGGGATTGGGCGAACCCCGACATTGGTTTCAGCCTGCCATGGGGCTATGAGTCTCCCCTTGGCAAGGCCAGGTTCCGTAACTATAAGGCGCCTGGAAGCTCGGCGGGAAGAGCTGGAAGAAGGCGAGCACATGCTCAGAGGCACTCTTCCCGACAGCCAAACGACTGCAAAAAATCCAGCCCACGACCCGCTCCCCTCTTTCCCCGCTCCCGCCGCGAGGAACCTCACTGCCCAGCGCATCACTTGCTCTGCGGACGGCACAGCTCACCTCCGCCCGCGGTGCTGCTTCGCGCTTCCGTCCCGGCCTCTGAGGCTCCATCTCAGCCGCGACCCTTTTATAAGTGCCGCGTTGCACAACGCGCAGCCGGCCGCGACTCGGCTCTGCCCGGCCCTGCCCGGCCCGTCCCTGCCCTGCCCGGCTCCTCCCTCCTCCCTCCCTTTTCCCCTCCCTCGCTCCCTCCCCCATGCTCCAGGGCCCCGCCACCCCGGCAGGAGGGACCCACCCCGGAGACTCACTCGGCTTAAAGGCTGGGGGAACCAGCTTTTAGGGACATCGCTGCCTCCTCCCTAAGCACGGAGGGGGGGGGGCGATTTCTGGCCCGGCTGATTGGGAAACGACCGGGAGATGGGCGCGAGTGGAGGGGGAACATTTCGCGTTGCCCTGCGCGCCTTCGCCTTTTGGCTAGAATGGATTTGACCCGGCGACGTCCTCCGCGCGCCCTCCGTGCGCCCTCTGTTCGCCATCCCCCCTCCGCAGACTAAGCCAAGAGCAGTGTTACCGGCAGATCCTGGGTTAAAAAGCCGGTTTACCCGGACCGCTAGCCTCCGCTGGCATCTGGGGGCTCAGCGCCAGGGACAGCCCTACCAAGGGACACCGGAGCTGACCTCCTTCCGGAGGCGCTAAGCAGCCCCTGGGGCTGGCGCTGGCGCTGGCTGCCGAAACCCAGCGGGTGTCTCTGCTGGAGTTGGTCTCCCGGTTCTGCTTGCGACGGAGCAAGGGGGCAGTTCAGGGAAAACAAGGAGGTGGCCCAGGTTCTCCAGGCCCTCCCCGTCCAGTCTCCGACTAAGGGGCGTCTGCGCTTCGACCGGCTGCAGAAGGGCCCCCTTTGAGCGCGGAAAGGCGTCGGAAGCGGCGGTGCATTCCTGGGGAGGAAAGGCCGCGCCGTCGGGGCTCCCTAAGAGATTCAGCCCTGGGAAGCCAGCCGGCCCAGGCGCTCAGGCAGCGGTCGGACGGGTCCTCCGGCGAAGAAGACCCCGGGCGAGAGAAAGGGAGAGGCCACTTCCCCGCCGGTGTTTCTCCCTCCCACTTCCGAAGGAGCTTGAGAAGACCCTGAGCAGAGGGAAGACGTCTCGGCCAAACTGGCTCCCCCCTGCCAGGACCCCGACCGCCCACAGGGAGAGCGCGATTCTTTGGAGAAGGGCGGGCAGCTGGACGCGGCCAGGCGATTCGCTTTAGAACCGGCCGAGTCTTGCAAGGTCCCCCCAGACGAAAGGGAGCTATGCAGTCCCCTCCCCGGTGCTTCCCGGGAAAGCTGTCCTAAGTCCGGGTGGGATCCGTAGAGCAGGGGAGGGTCGCCCAGGAGGATCGCCCAAGGACCGCCCGGACCCAGTCGAAATCGGCATAAAGGGAGGGAGGGGCTCTTCCGGTTCTGGGTCCATCTTTCCCCGGGGGGCCTCGGGGGTGGGGCGTCTCCTCTCCCCATTTACCCTGTGCGCCCTTCGGCAGCCCCATCTCTTTTCTGTCCCGCGCCCCCCAGTCCCTCCCTTGCCCGGGTAGGCGGGGGAACTCGACTCCCCCTCTTTAGCAGATGAGACCTGAGGCGGCGAGACCTCAGATAACCGCACCGCAGAGCCTTCAGACCCGAATTTAACACATCTGGCTCGAAAGACCGACGCGGGAATTCCCCTGCCTACCGCCTCTCCTCTCCGCCCCTCATCACACACATTTCCCTCGCTCGGCTCTAAAGAGGGAGCCAGTTCCTCGCCGACCTTTATCCAGGAAGGAGGAAAGGCTGGGCGGGTGGAGAAGGGGATACCAGCAGCGAGGGAGGCGGATAAAAGCTTCTTTTAACGAAACTCTGTCCTCCTCGACTTTTAAATCATCCCGGGCGGACTGCGTGTGGAGCGCCGGTTTCCCTTCAGAGAAAGTGGTCTTCCTTTCAGATGAAGAGGGATCCAGGGAAGGTGGTGCCGAGGGCTGAGGGGTCCTAACGTGCCTGTTCCGCTTATCGGGGTGTTCTGCTTAGTTCTCATACCTGGGGGTGGGGCGGGAGGACGCAGCGGCCACTTTCTGCCCAAACGGCGATTGTCCCGGGACGGTCTCCGCACATTCGAGCGACCTTCCAAGAGTTGCATATTAACGTACCCGACCGATACTCGGGAAGCCGCTCAGCGCGGTTCAAAGGTGATTAGGGACTGGAGGGTAAAACATAGGAACAACGGTTGAGGGTAGGTCTAATTTAACGAGGAGAAGGACTGAGGGGGACAGGATAGGAGTCTTTCAGTACTTGAGGAGCTGCCACAAAGAAGGTGGGGGTCAAGCGATTCTCCAGAGCACCCGAAGGCAGGTCAAGAAGCCACGGATGGAAACGAACCAAGGAGAGAAGCAACCTGGAACTAAGGAGGAACTTCCTGACAGTGAGGACAATTAATCAGTGGAACAGAAGTTGCCTCCAGAAGTTGTGGGGGCTCCAACACTGGAGGTTCTTAAGAAGAGGTTGAGAAAGAGCCATTTGTCCGGAATGATATAGGGTCTCCCGCTTGAGCAGGGGGTGGACTGGGTCCCTTCCGACTCCCTCATTCTGTTCAATGCAGGCATCGAGTCTCTCTCCCAGGCGCTGATGGCCTCTCGCCCTGCTTTTCCTTCGAAAGCGTTTTCCTTCAAGACTTTAGCGAGCGCTGCTCTGCTCTGCTCTGCCCTGCCTTGTCTCGGAGCAGGTGGTTTCTCTCAAATGGGAAACGGGGAGAGCGTGGGGGAGGGAGGGGAGGAGGGAGAAGCCCAAAAGGGAGGGGGCTATTAGCCACCTCTGTCAGGGCAGATGCCCCCCTTTCGTTGCTTGCGGTGGGGCTACGTCCAGGGGGCGCTGCAGTGCTGGGGCTGGAGGTGGTTCTGACGACCCCGTCCTAGGAACCCGGAAGGCTGGGAAGCAGGACTGCCTGTGGCTCCTGTACTCCTTTCCTGAGTTCAAGGCTAACGTTGTCCTTGGTTCTGACAAAAGGAAGAAAGAGACCAGTTGAGGACCTAGGGGTTCCTTCCTGCTCCTCCGGGCTTGTGGCCACCCATCTGGGCAGCTCAGTTAGAGCAGCTGAGAGAGGAGCACACTGCGGAGGAAATGTCACTCTGGGTCCCCTGAGAGAGCCCAAGGAAGAGCCCATTTAGCTCCGGTGGACTCAGTAGAAGCCACCAGACCCTTCCGGAAGAAGCAAAAGCCCTGAGCCCTGAAGGCAGCCCATCTCCCTCACTTATCTACTCCCTGCTAGGAGGAGCTCATTGATGTGAACACGTTGCTTAGATCAGGGGTGTCAAACGCAAGGCCCATGGGCCGGATCTGGCCTGTGGGGTGCTTAAATTTGGCCTGCGGGGCCAGCCTGGAAATAGCAAAGGACTGGGCCGGGGTGCCTCTGGCAGCAAAACCAGCCACCCCTGCGTGCCATTTTTGGCCTGGATGGCCTCCTGCAGTGCTCTGTCCACCAAAATGGGGGCATGGGTGTGCGTGCAAGGAGGTGTCCGTCCCAGCTCCCCCTCCCCCCAGCCAGCCCGCAAAGAACTACAATGCTGATCCGGCCTCAAAGAAATCCAGTTTGACACCCCTGGCTTAGATGCTCACTTTGAGTAGAAAGGAGGCAGGCTTCTCCTCTCTCTTTAAATACTCTGGGTGCTACATTGGACACTGGGTGAAATGGAAATGCAGGACATTGATGGTCAGCAGGCGGGAAGGGCCAGCAAGCACCTGCTGAGTGCAGGATCCATTCAGGCAGTGGATTCTCCCTTTGGTGACATGCATGAGCCAGCCGTGTGCTGCAGCTGCTAAAACAGCAAATGTGATCTTGGGCTGCACCAACCGAGGTAAAACATTGAGATCCCAGGAAGGGATCCGTGCTCCACGCTGCCCTGGTCATAGTAGCCCTGGAATACTGTGACTGGTTCTGGTCCCCACAATAAAAGGAGGACCCTGAGGAACTGGAAAGAGGGCAGAGAAGATGGGGAGGGTCTTGGAAGCTAAAGACCCTATGAAGAAGGGTCTAGAAGAGCCTCCAGAAGAGGAAGGCCTCCCAGCAGTCTTCCCAGCCTTGAAGGGCTGCCCCAGGGAAGGCGGTGGGGCTGTTGTTTTCTTGTACTTTTATTCACTCGATGTTTATGCCGTCCATCTCTCCTATGGGGTGACCCCGGGGTTCTTCTCCAGAGCTGGACAAGATCCAGCAGGCAGATCCAGGGAGACTTCTGAACTTGATATAAGGAGGAAATGCCTGACTCTGAGAGCTATTGAGGCACTGAGCAGCCTGCTCTATCCCTGGAGGTTTCCAAGAAAAGATGGGATGGGCATTTTGTTTCCAAGGTCCTTTCAATTCCAGAATCCTTGGCTTATTTTCTGATTTAAATACAGCTCCCTCCAGAAAGGTTACTTACAACAGAATAGATCTATAGGAGAAAAAAAGAATGGATCCTTCCCCCTTCATAAATTACTGACAAAGACAAAGGATGTCTCCAGAGTATGGAAGAAAAGTTGCAGGAGAGATCTGAAAAGGACCGGCCTAACCTGAGCCCTCTTTGCATGACAGGCTTGGCACCTGTGTCCGTGTCTGGGTGTGAGGGGAGGGAGAGAACAGGTGAGCTGTGTTAACATACAGCAATGTCCCCCCTCCCAACTCCCCCTCCCCAAGGGTTGTTGGGCTCCATCCCTGGAGACTTTCAAGCACAGGCTGGGCAGCCACTTCTCTGGGGGCCTCTGAGGAGTTGGCCTAGAGGGGCCCTGGGTCCCTTCCAGCCCCCAATTCTTCAGTCCCCCCCAGCATTTCCTTTGGGCTCCTCTGCCTACCTGCTCCTTTCCTTCATTGGGAATCCCTCCTCCTCCTCCTCCTCCTCCTCCTCCTCCTCCTCCTCCTCCTCC
>WNWU01000128.1:549925-581599 GCA_012654045.1 Ptyas mucosa
CCTCCTCCTCCTCCTCCTCCTCCTCCTCCTCCTCCTTCTCCTCCTCCGAATGAAATCCGAGGATGCTCCCTGTCTGGCCCTCTGCAGATGAGAGAGCAGCTCTGCCCCATCTGGGCTACAAGACCATTTCAGCTATTGGGAGAGGGGTCCCCTGCCCCTCCTCAGGGCTGCACATCCCAGACCCCCCTTCCTCCTCCCCGGCAGGCCAGTCCAAGAGCTTGGGGGCCAGAGAACAGCCCCACAGCCGGTTAGGAGGCCCCGCCTCCCTCCCAGGGCCTGGCGCAGGAACTGGGTTTTCTCGTCCAGCCAGTTTGTCTTGTGTGAAAACCCTGGGACTGCTCTGGGTGCAACAGGGCACCCCTGTTCCTGCCTCCTGGGCTGGTTGGGCACGATGGATGTTCCAGTCCAAGCTCAGCCTTTGACTGAAGGGTTCCCCTGGTCCAGTAGCCGGTGGGGCGGCTTTCCTCTTTCGGACCCTGGGGGTCAGGAGGGGGTCTCTCAGCCAGCTTCAGGATGATAGCCGGATGCTTGGGATCCGGTGAGCCTGCCAAGGGGAGCTGTGGAGCTTGAGGTCAGCAGAGCCAGCTGAGCTGCTGCTCTACTCCCTGTCCAGGACAGACCTCTCTGGCTCCCCCCTTCCCATGAAGGGCCACCCGGTAGCCCCTCTCAGCCAGCAGAACAGCCGTGGCAGCCTCCACTTGCCCTTCTCTTCCTGGGCAAGGGGACCAAGGGGAACCTGCGTGGGCAACCTGGGTTTCAGCTGCTGCTTGGGCTCATTTCCTTTTCTTTCACAAACCCTCAAGAGCCTGAAGGCTTTTTCAAAGGCTCTTCAGCCATTTTTCTTCCCTTCCCTCCCACCTATACATTCTGTCTTCATAGCAACCCCATCAGGCTGGAAAACAATGGCTTGCCCAGAGTGGCTTCACAGCCAGATGGGGATTTGAACCCAGATCCAAGTTGAACACTAATTCTGCACAAGCCAGCATTTTATTTACTTACTTACTTACTTACTTACTTATTTATTTATTTATTTATTTATTTATTTGACACCCAGTCAATCAGCCCTCAGCAAAGTACAACTCTCCACATCTGTAATCTGGGGCTGAAAAAAAACCAGCTACGCCGCATTTAAAAGTAAACTCACACTTAATGAGAGCTATACAAAAATGGGGAATAATATTTGAATCCAATAAAATGAATTGCTTAGATGAGCAATCCAGCCCAGGGGCCTGATGGCATAGCCGGGTCTTCAGCCGGGAGGGCTCTACATAGGGAGACAAGGTGTTTGGGGGTGGGGGTGGGATGGGGGAACTAAGATGCTGGGAATAGCTGATGAAGGGACACCTGGAACGTCCCGTGCTGTTTCCAGGCCTTGAACCTCAAAGGGTGTGAACCAGCACCTAGAACCCGGCAGGTAATTAGTGAAGCTCTTGAAGGAGAAGGGCTGTGTGGGTTTTATGGCTGGCTTGAGATGAACCCAAAGCTTTCTGGACAGGTTGTGGTTTCCAAATGCTCTTCAAGGGCAGCCCCTTGTAGAGTGCATGGCAGTAGTCCACTTGAAAGGCAATTGAGGGGTGAGCGACAGGGGAAGAAAGGCCAAGAAAGGTCACAGTTTGTGGACAAGAAGAAAATCCTGTGAGCCACAGCTGCTCCCTGCTCTCCAGCGGAACTTTGAGTCTTAAGTCGATTCCAAATTACAAGCCTGTTTTGGGGTGTTGAAACCCCTCCAAACCGCAAGGGTGGAATAAGCCAATCTTTGAACCCAGAGCCACCCCCTCTTTCTGCCTTCCTTAGAGAAGTCCCACCAGCCTACATTTGCATGGGAGCCCTGCAAAACTAAAAGAAAGCTTCCAGGCTTAAAAGGGATTTTGAGGGATTAAAAGGGTCCTTTCTCCACAGGTGTTAAGGCACCTGGGCTAGAAACCGGGAGAGTCTAGTCCCATCAGAGGCATCAAGTTGGTTAGATGACCTGGGCCAGTCATTTAGTTGGGCCTAGAAAGGAAGAACTGGCAAGTCCTTTGAAAAAAATGCTGCCCAGAAAACAGCAAGGAGAGGCTGCCAGGTGTAAAAAGAAAACTTGAGAGCACAACTTTGGGTCCCCCTCTTCTTGTCCAAAGGCCAAAATACAAGTGCAGAAGGGGCTGTCAGCCCTTGATGCTCACCTGGGATCTCAACAGCGATGGACAATCCCTGGAACCTGTGGTTTACCAGCGCCATCTAGAGGCCAGATGTGTTGTCCTGCTGAGAGGCCTAAGAAGGTTCCTTCATCCAGTTGCTCTCAAAAAGGCCGCCAGCTTTTGCACTCCTGGCTTCAGTTGAAATGGCAAAGCCCTTGAAGATGCAGTGCGCAAGAGGGGCCTGAGGTCAGCACACTTTTCTGAAACCCATTTCCCATAAACATATGAAGCTCCCTTCTAGCACTGAGGGTGTTACTTAGTTGGGTAACACGAGCTGGGGTGGTACAGTGGTTAGAGCACACATTGTAGGCTGACTCTGCCCACTGCCAGGAGTTCAATCCTGACTGGCTCAAGGTTGACTCAGCCTTCATCCTTCCGACATCTTTTTAGAGGAGGTAATAACATAATAAAATTAATAGAAATAAAAGTAAGAATATGCAAATAAAACCACAAATATACAAAGGAATGACTCCTAACCTTCATCACAACAAATATAAATGTTTTTTTGCTTCTATTATGTATGTCTTTCCAACATTTTCCTTTTTTTAATTCATTCTATTTTGCCATCTTTATTTCAGTGTGTATTAGTTTTATTCTCTTTTTAGGACTCTGTAATCCCTTGATTTGGGTAGAGTTGGAGCAACTGAATGGAACTGAGCATTTACTGGCCGGATGCCTTTCCTGACGCCCACAAGCAGTTCACCGCAGATTTTTTTTCTTTGCGTCCTAGGAGAGAAACATCTGCTGCCACCTAGGATTGAACTCTCAACCTTCCAAGTGGGAAGTGAATGTCTTCACCACTAGGCCAACACACTGCTCTGTGTATTAGTTTTACTATTGTAATTATAATGTTGAATAAAATGAATTGATAAAGAATATAACAAGGTCAACATTGTAGCTGCTTTTAAAAGGAACTGTGGTGCCATACAAAGATCAGGATTTTTTTTCTCACATCACTCACTTCAGCTAAACATGATCCCAGGAGCTGGCAAACAGGTCACTCGCCCAGCACAATTATCAGAAGAACGAGGGTGATCCAATCTGTTCAGAAGACAAAATAAACTGTCAGTTGCAATTCAACATTCTGCATAATCTGCTGTTATCTTTGGCAGAATTGTCTTTGAAGAAATAAAGCCGACAGCTATTTTGTTCCCTTTCCTGCCAGTGCTTGCTTGGAATGGAGAGATCTGAAAGAGGGAAGACCCCATCAGCCTCACCCAGCAGTCCCAGACCGGTATTGGAGGTGGATCACCTGCCCCAAAGGGACCTTCTCTCGGCCTTGAAGAGCTCCCAGTCCAAGAGGAAGGAAAGCTCTCCATTGATGCGGCTATGGCCTCCCCTACAGAGGAGCATATCTCATGCCAGAGGGCAGCAGGCTGCACCTTGGCCTTTGGGGAATTATTTGCATCAGGAGATTATTTGAGGGGCAGCTGAAACCTGTGGAGCACATCATGCATTTCAGTAAGGCTGTGCATCCCAGGCCCAGACCCTTTCAGGTGGGCTTCCAGAGCTTTGTGGGGACATGATCAGGCTGAGTACAGAGACAAGCATGGCAGCTCCAGGACAAAAGAAAAGACCATTTAGTGGCCTTCTGCCCAATTTAAACAATTGTCTTTACAGGTAACATGATTCCTAAAGTCAGGATGCCACATCAAGATTCTGCCTCATAAGTCTTCCACAAGCAGGACTTTCTCTTGTACACCAATAAGACCACTCATGAAGTACATTGCTGAAATTGGCCCCATATCTTTTCCATATTAGCTTCAGGGGTTCAGGGGTTCCTTCTGCGGATAAGCCCTGCCAGGAGTGGGCTGATGAAGGAATGACTGAGAATCTTGAACTCCGTTGGTTAGAAAGACTGTTAAAGGCTGTTTCCATCCTCTGAGGTGATCATCATTAGAACATAAGAAAGTCCTGCTGACCAGACCAAAGGCTGGTATGATCCAGCATTGAAGTTGGGGGCTTGGAAAGGCCAAAGGGCGATGCCTTGTTGTAACCCTGAAGGTGTGTGCAGAATCAGGGTAATTAGCAGTACCGGTAGGTGGGCAGCTGCAAAGACAGTTCATGGAGAGATTTTGGGGTGGGTCATCCAGAGCTAAGCAAAGCCTCTCCTGGCTCATGTAGAAGTCCAGGAGGACTGATCCCCCCCCACCACCACCTACAGGTTATGGATCTGCTTCCTCAGGGACAGTCTCTCCAAACTTGGCAACTTTAAGATTTGTGGACATCAACTCTGGCTGGCTGGGGAATTCTAGGAGCTGGTCCACAAATCTTAAAGCTACCAAGTTTGGAGAGCCCTGCCTTAGTGGCAACACTGGAGCCAGCAGAGCACAGCCACTCCCTCACTTTATATATTTATTTATTTAATTCAATTTGTATGCCTCCCCTCTCCGAAGACTTGGATTTCTCTCACCCCAGTTGTTGTCCAGTAGTTACCAGTTCCAGATCAGTCTATCCTACACTCAGCGCCGAGCAAGACAAATGCAGGAAATGCTGCACTAGGGCCCTTTTGCCGAGGTGAGTCTGGATCTCTGGCTTGGTTCCCAGAAGATCCAACACGGTCATTCCATCAGGTGTCCGCTGGGTGTCGCTCTTGCTCCAGCTGTAGAGTCAAGCCCCTTCCTGGGTCTCTTGGCTTGGTAAAGAGAGCATCCTTGGAACTTGAGAGATGAATGACGGGTTTGTGATCGTGGCAAAAGCTTCCACGGGGAACAACGGGTGGCCGCATCATTTCGGAGGCACCGAGGAGCCAGTGGCGGAGGAAAACGCACACACGCAACTACCTTCTTGGGCCCTGAAAGTCCAGGCTGAGGAGGATCCCCTCAGGGCCCCGGCTGAGCGAAGGCTGCGGGGAAAGGCAGCCGCGGTGTGTGTGTGATGCTTCCCACCGCGCTCAACACAAATCTTCCCCAAAGGGAAGCGCTCTTCCGAAGTCCTTCGCAGCCTGGTCTTTGTCTCCCTGCTTCCGAGGCAGCATTTGACACACACACACACACACACACACCCAGCTGAAATGCTCAGGTAAGTGTGGGTCCCTTACACCCCCACCCCCACCCCGTTCCAGGGCTGCTGGAGCGATCCAGGTTCTCCCCTTCGTCCACGGAACGCCTCTCCGGCGGTCCTCGGCTTCCCTGCCCGACGTTGGCTCAGACGGCTGGCGGGAGGCACCGGCGGGAAGCACCTTATGCTTGGGGGCCCTTCCTCCTCTTTCCCACCGCAGCGGTCCCCCGTTCGGGCCAGCCCTCGCAGCGCATCTCTGGGCCACGGCTGTCCCCGCGCAGCTCGGAGACGGCGCCTGGAATGGCGCTTCTCTCCAGGCCGGTGGGAGGGGAGGGGAGGGGAGGGGAGGGGAGGCGGAGCGAGGCAGCGGGAACGAGACTTCGGGACCGGGGAGGCTGGCTGTTCAGTTTGGTTCACAGATACCCCTGGGCAGACTCTGCTCTTCTTGGCCCAAATCTTTCTTGAAACGGACCAGCTTTGTCAGGCTGCCTCCACCCACCCTCTGCTCCAAAGAGCGGCCGGGGCTGAGAAAAAAAGGGGGGGGCAGAAGAGGCCCGAGGGAGGGGGTCCCAGCGATCTGACCCTCCGCGCGTTGTTGGGAGCGGCTGAGGCTCGAAAAAGCGCGGAGCTGGAAAGGGGCCCAAGGGCGGGGGAGCCGAGCCAGAGGATTTTCCTCTGAGCGTTGGAGCCTACAATTCAGGTGGGATAAATGGGATGAAATTTTTATTACGCTCGCAGACCAGCGTAATGGAGAGGATAATTTGGTAAGTGCCTCGTTCGCTCTCCACGGAAAACCGCTTTCATGGAAAAGCGAGAAACTAGGGGAAGCCCCGAGCAGCCGGAGCGGCTTTCAGCGGTGCGTGGGAGGGAGGGAAGGTGGCTCAAAGGCGTTCGCTGGCCTTCAGTCGTGGCACAATGCCAGACGCTCTCCGCCCAAAGAACCTGGAGAGGGACTGTTTCTCCTGAATCCCTCCTGCCGGATGTCCCCGCTGGGCGGAGGAGACCTCGTCCTGCCAGCAAGGGGGGGGGGGGGGGGGGGAGCTTCTTTGCCGGGTCACCAAAGATTGGAGTGGAAAGCTGGGAGCATCTGGAGCAGCTTCCGAGGGATGTCCCAGGGAAACTTCCTTGGCTGCTGAGGAATACCCGCGTAGCTGATCCTGGGGAGAGTCATCCCTCCCACCCCAAAAACTGCCTCCAGGTGTACGTGCTCAGGTTGTCTTCTGAATGCTCCCCCTTTCTCCCTGCCCAGGTGGAGCCCAGGGAAGTGCTCAGGTGCCTTTCTCAGAAGCTCCTCCAGCCATGGGGGCGAGGGTCCTTGCAGCTCTCCGGTCTCCCCCTTGGCTGGAAATGGCAAGGTGACTTCTGGCGATGAGAGCTGGAGAGAAACATACATCCTCCGTGTTGGATGCCCTCGCACGCAAGTTCCGGGGGTGCAGATGGTCAGGAAGCAGCAGGTGGCTCATTTGCCTGACAGTTGGGAGCACCTGTGGCCCCCTCAGCTTCATCTCCTGACTGATTCATCAAGCATCTAGACTGGAACCAGCCTGGAGAAGACATTCCCACACAAACCAACCAGGGAGAATATTTGTAGTCCAAGGTTGAAATGAAGGCAGTTTTCTTGCAGCCATTTCTTGGTCAGCACTGATGAGGTTACCTAGATGGGTAAAAAAATGTCTGCAAGAAAGCCGCCAAGCTCGGAAAGTACCAAAGACCCTTCATTGACACACTTGTGTGGGTCTGTTGAGGGATGGGATTTGCCCTGTCCTCATCCTTTGATGCAAGAGGGCAGGCAAAGGGTGGGATGTGGGGAGCCGAAACAGAGGGAGACTGACACCTGCCCCACCTTTTTTATTTTTTATTTTTATTTATTTATTTATTTATTTTATTTATATTTATATGTCGCCCTTTTCCGGAGACTCAGGGCGGCTTACAATGTGTTAAGCAATAGCCTTCATACTTTTTGTATATTTATACAAAGTCAGCTTATTGCCCCCACAAACCGGGTCCTCATTTTACCCATCTTACTTAGAAAGGATGGAAGGCTGAGTCAACCTTGAGCCTGGTGAGATTAGAACTCGCAGTAATTGCAGGCAGCTGGATGTTAAATGCTGCCTTAATAGGAGGCATTAGCCTGCTACGCTATTTTCCCAAGGGATGGGCCCTGTGTTGCTCACCTCTGGCAGGGCGCCTCCTAAGGGCACCACAGAGGGCAGAGGGAGGGCACGGCCTCTCACTTGACCGGCCTCAGACCAGGGACAGCCACCCACAGAGCCCAGCTCCTTTCCCTCCTGCTGTTTTCCATCAACTGCGGCTCCATTGGCTGGCCTCCTTCCTCCTCTGTGCCAGCCTTTGTTTTTGGCAGTTTCAAAGACTCATTTCATTCAGTTTGTTTGAATCAAATGGGAATAAATTTCCCTTTTCCCCCCAGCGAATATCCAGCACATGGAGCAACATCAGAGCCCAGCTAGAAAAAAAAACAAAACACAGAATGGAAAAGGACTCGGCTTCCATCTCAAATGCCATCACTTAGCAACTGTGGGGGCTCAGAGGCAACCAAGGCTGTGGTCTGGGGAGGGGGGAGCGGCTGCTCCTGTCAGCCACTTTCCCTGGCTTTTCCTAGGAAAAAGGAAGAGGGGGAGTGGGCTTCTTGGGAAGTTGGATGGGGGAGCTGAGGGGCTGCTTTCCCCATCCTCTCCGTGACCCGGCAATTTGTCCCCCAATGGGGGAATCAGCAAAGGCCTTGGCTTCACCATTTCATTTGTGCACCAATAAAAACAGCCTAATGAAGTCCATGGCTATTAAAGGCTTTGACAGACAAATGGGGTTGAAAAGGCCTAATCAGAGAGTCTATTTCATTTAAACCATCTCTGGCCTGGGCTGTTTTCTTGCAGGGCTTTCACTTCCTAGCCAGGTAATTCCTCCGCTGCTTCTCTCTCCGGCTCCGGATGTGCAGGCCTCACTCGGCCCAACCTCGAGAGCAGCAGCACGCACAGCTCCTCAGTTCACCAGTTGCAGTCAAAAACATGCCACTCACTCAGAATTTTAAGACTGCCGCCTCCTTGCTTCATTTGGGTCTGGTTTCTGCTCTTCTCGTTATTTGTCACTGGAAAGGCTCCTGCCGATCCCCTTGGAGAGCCAGACATGCTTTCCAAGAGTACAGAAAAGATAAACGTGGAGAGGGCCCCGAGGGACAAACTCTTCGGGCTCCAAGCCAACATGGCTGCCTGCTTCCATTCTCTTGGCTTCTGGCTGAGGTTAAGTGGGCCAAAGAGGGGCAGCCAATGTTGGTGCCCCTCACCAGTTGGCAAAGGCTCAACTGTTCTCACTGGAGCCCCTCCCTGTTGCAGGATGTGACCCCAGAGCCAGAGATCCATGAGCATTCACCAGATGCTGAGTCATCTCTTGCATGGCGGGGGGGAGAGAGGGGAGACCCTTTGAAGGAAGGGGGGGGGGGGGGCTCTGCGTAATTTTGGTTTCAGCCAGGCTGAGGCCCAAGAGAAGAAAGCGCTGTGCCAGTTGGAAGAAGAAGCCCTCTTACTACTCTAATAAGGAGAGCCCCACATTTTGGGAGGACCCTAAACTGCCTTCCCCTGAATATAAAGTTAACGTGACGGGTGCCATCCTCACACCTGCTCAGGTGGTGCACGCAGGGCCTTCTCATAGAGCCCCCTCCACGGCACCCCCTCCCGGCCACTGCCCAATGCCGACCTCTGCGAAGGAGCGGAGAGAAGTGGAAATCCACGGCTGTGATCCAACCTCTGTTACTCTGCTTTGCCACCCCTTACACAAGGTGGGGTCTGCCAACCTTTCACCTGGAGCACTTTTCATACCAGCTGCCACTTTTGAGGCTAGTTTTCTCCAAATCAGGAGGTCCCAAGGCTGCTTTCTTCAGTCAGCTGGGCCTTTGGGACAACCTGGATGGCTGAGAATCTCCACAGGTATCCAGACAAGGTAGCGCAGCCCCCTCTTTTTATTTAGGGAAGAAGAAGGTGTGCATTGGTGCTCTTCCGTTTCAGCCACATCCTGAACTAAGTGGGCATCCAGGTTTTCACCTGGGGAAGATGAGAGGAGTTGTCATCAGCCTCTTCTCTTTAGCAGGACCCCAGGATGCGCCTCCCCCAGAGCCGTGGGGGTCTTTGGAGCCCGTCCCCCTCGGCGCAAGGCCTTAGCAGCCGCATCTTTCCCTAGCGTTTCACAGCTGCTTCGAGCCATTAGAGCTGAAAGGGAGGGATTAATCCCGGGCCGCTCTCGGAGAAAAGCAGACGGGATTAATCTCCTGCAGGCCATTGTGACACATGCGGCGCTTGACGTTTCGCAGATAAAATTGCTCAGATTCACACTGAGCTCAACGTGGCTTGGACAAGATCTAATGAGGTGGCCGGCAACGTCTCGCAAAGCGATCCAGCCGTGGTTGCAGCTGGTGGTGGGAGGAAGCGAGGGGCTTCTCCACAGCGGAGGTCTCCCACCTGCAGGCGGCTGGCCCAGGCCCTGCCTGGCTCCTTCAGGCAGCTGAGACAGGAGGGAGGGGGCTTGAAAGAGCCACGGGGCCTCTTTGAGTCTTCCTCTTCTGCAGAGTGAGCAGAGCAGAGCTTCAACTGGACAGCAGCCTGGATGGAGTGGATCCTTGGCTTTTATGGTTTATTGGTCACCACAATATAAAAAAAGATGTTGAGACTCTAAAAAGAGTGCAGAGAAGAGCAACAAAGGTAATTAGGGGACTGGAGGACTTAGTGAAAAGGACTAGGGGGTAAATACTGCATTCCAGTATTTGAGGGGCTGCCACAAAGAAGAGGGGTCAAGCTATTCTCCAAAGCACCTGAGGGTAGAACAAGAAGCAACGGGTGGAAACTAATTGAGGAGAGAAGCAACCTGGAATTAAGGAGAAATTTCCTGACAGTGAGAACAATTAAGCCATGGAACAGAAGGTTTTTTTTGTGAAAAAGTTTTTTATTCCCCGCCCCAAACATATCTTAAATGTACAGTTTCTTATCTAACATACATATTTTCTTTTAACTTTCATACTAATACAACCTTCAACCTAAACAATTTAAGTATATTCAGAGTTGCTCTTCTACCATTTCATCTCCCTTCTTTTACAACAATCCTTCTTCTCCCTCTCCTCTCTTTCCTTTCCCTCCCTTCTGCCATCTACTCTTCTACTTTCCTCCTCTCCTTCTCTCCTTCCCCTTCCTTTCCCCCACACCTCCCTTCTTCCTACCTTCTAACCTTCTCTCCTACTCTTGTTGCCGTTGAACAGAATTTGTGGGTGCTCCTCATACAGGTTTTGAAGAAGAGACTGGACAGCCACTTATCTGAAATGGAATAGGGCAGTGATGGCTAACCTTTTTGCCATCGCGTGCCAAAAGTGGTGGATGTGCACGTGACACCCCCCCTGCTCCCCCTGCTTTTGGCACGCTGTGGCATGGTGGGCCCAGTAGGCCTGTTTTTCACCCTCCCCAGGCTCTAGAGGCTTTCTTGGAGTCTGGGGAGGGCAAAAACGGCCTCTCCCCACCCTGGAAGTCCTTCGGAGGCTGGAAACAGCCTGTTTCCCGACTTCCGGTGGGCTTGGAAGGCCCAAAAATCAGCTGGCCAGTGTGCGCATGCACACTGGAGCTGAGCTAGGGCAACGCTCACGTGCCCACAGATATGGCTCTGCATGCCACCTGTGGCATGCGTGCCATAGGTTTGCCATCACAGGAATAGGGTTTCCTTCCTGAGCAGTGGGTTGGACTAGAAGACCTCCAAGGTCCCTTCCAACTCTGTTATTCTATTCTGTTATTTCAGAGTGTCGGCTTGCCATTGGTCAGAAGCTGCCTGGCACTCTGGTGGATGACCTTCTTCAAGATTTGGATGGTGGGAATGTGACCTTCCTCATCCTAGTAGATCTCTTTGTGGTCTTTAATTGGCCATGGTACGTTCCTGAACCATCTGCAAGGACGGGCACCACATCCTGATGGCTCCACTCCTTTTGGAGCTGATAGAGGAGCAAAGTAGCCAACCTCCCTGCTTGCTCTGGAGTGTTGATGATAGTCATTTCACACCTCTGTGCCAAGCAGGAGATGCCACGGAGGTCCCGTTCCAGAGTCTGGAGGCTGTGGGAGACTAGAAGAGCAAAGATGGAGCTTGAACCCATTTCTGCTTCAGCTCCAGAGGGCTGGCTCTGGACTCCCCCGAAGCATCTCCATGACTTGGCAGCCCTACTAGGAGGTTGTGGCCATGGGGCTCTTTGCCCACGTCTGGGAACTACTTGGGGCTCTTTTTGGCCACAATGGGTCTTGCCCATATCCCTTTGGGCTTGCGTACTGCAGCACGATCTCCTTGAAGGCCACCGGGGACGGCATCCGGCCCAGATGCTTCAACGGGGCTTCCAGGCCCCGTTTTGTCTACCACTACATTTCTGTGCTTCGCCTGCAAAGCTCTGCAGGGGTTGGCCCCTTTTCCCCATGGGGAGCTTCCCCCCAAAGAGCTTGCCATTCTATGCAGCCTTCTGGAGAGGGGAGGCGGGAGCCTGGAGGATCTCCTTCTTGATGACAGCTCCCTCCCCATGGACCAGGCACTGCCCGAGCTCAGTCTTGTCCCCATGACATTCCTGAGGGTCAGGTCAGAAGCTGTGACCCATGGGGCATTTGGCCATGAAGTGAGGGTCAGTTCACCCTTGTGGGTTTTTAGGATGACTTGTTTTTACATTTTGGCCTTAAACAGGGGGTTGTTTTGAATTAGTAAAATGGTTTTTAGCCTAGTTTCAATCTTTTCTATCGTACATTGAGTCTGATGAGACTGCAATATTGTTTGTAACAAATTGGCCAATAAATAAATGATGGCAGCACTCACACCAAGGGGCTGACTTGACGGTAGGCAAGAGCACCTGACATCACTGAGGAAAAAAGGCCCTACTTGTCCCCCCACCCCCGCTCCATCCAAATGCCCTATTGGAGAAGGGCCTTTGCGGCTGCCCAGTGCAGGAGGATCCCTGAGGCCTGGGCGGTGGGGGGCTGTCTCAGACTCCCTTCAGGCCTTTCCTAGCATTGGACTAAGGCTGGGCTGGCAGATGCTGTGGAGCCCTTGAACCTCTCCTCTGGAGACGGCCAGAAAACCCCTGAATTTGGCCTGTTGGCCATTTCCCCCTCCCCCCCATGCCTTCCTGGTGCCTGATGGGCTCTGGAGTGCAATGCCGGGGCCGGGGCCCTGCTGCTCCGAGCTGAGCAGAGGGAGAAGCAGGCTGTGCAGCCACCAGCTTCTTCCTGCCCCGTCCAAGGCATTCTTGCCCAGAGAGGAAACGTGAGCAGCCGAGCATGAAATTTCCTGGCCAGGCCATTTATCAAGCATTACCTTCCACGCACAACTGCAACCTCTTTTCTGAAGGGTGAGAAACTCTTTCGCTCCCCTTCGGCCGCTTGTTTCCAAAATGCCAGCTCCAATTATTCTCAGCTGCCAGAAAGCAGCTGCTGGCAGTAGGGAGGACTCACCTGTCCAGGAGAAACCAGGAGGCCTCTGGGGATGGGGGGGGGGGCAGGAGAGTCACTCTCCCTTCTCAGCAGCCCAGGGGCACTTTCCCACATGGACAGGCAGTGAGGGACCCCTTCACACCCTCGGCTTCAGCTGCACTTTCAGGAATTCTGGGACCGGAAAGCTCAGCTAAAGAGAATTCTACCCCTCCTTCCCCGTGTGTGTGTGTGTACCTGGCAACTCAGTTCCTCTTTCTGGTTCAAAACCCTCCGGCCTATTGCTGCTTGCCCAGTCCCAAGGACCAGCAAGCCCCATCTGCTGCCCTCTGGCCCTCTAGCCCTCTGGCCACTTGCAAATCCTTCTTATGCAGCAACATCTCTGGGTATCCCAGAACTACGGTCGACAGCAGAAATTCCTTAAATGCAGTGAAGCTGGTGCTTCTCTGCAGGTTCAACGATTCCTCCTTTGATTGCATTTTGGGGTTGTTTGCGCCAAAGCTTACGGGGTCCTTCTTTGGCCTTTCTGACTGCCCGCCAGAGTCTCCCTCTCCGTTCTTCCCAGAGAGGCCAGGAGTTACAGAGAAGGGCAGAGGTGGCGCCCCCAGTCCCAGCTATTCCTGTGCAGTTTTGAAAGACGGACCAAATAGGAAGCCTGAAGCTAACGAAATGCAACAATAATCATAGAAGTAACTTTAGACATATCTCCATCATGAGCAATCTACCCCAACTGCTACATTATTTGTTTATTTATTCTGCATTTATTTACTGGGCTTTGGGCTGCTGCACCTGCAGATGGCTCCGAGCAGCGCATATCCCCATCTCTGCCTTGGGCTGGAAGGGACGCAGCCGACTGAAGCCTGCAATGCTTTTTCTTGTACAAAGAACATTATTTTATGATGGGAAGAATGTCCCGATTAAGGTGGTACATTTCATTCAGAAACCAACATGATACCAATGTTATCTGCGGCTTTTGAATTCTGGTATAAATGGAAACTGCCAGATGGGACTCAAGAGCCAAGCGCAGCCCCACCATCAGTGCACCCTCCCAGCAGCCTCGCTTTCCCCTGGACAGCAGCCCATCATCCCACCTGCGACAAGGTGGCTCCTCTCTTGAGCCGCTGGTCTTTGGGGAGCCGGGGGCTGTTCGGGGGCAGCTGGTGCTCTAGAGAAGCCTCCTCCGTCCTGCACCTACCTCAAAGGCCCCTGGCGCTTCTTGTCCGATGACGTGATCCCTCGCAAATACTTTTTGGGGTAAGGGCTTCCTGGCTACTTATTGGAGGAACAGCAAGCCCAGACCGCAAAAAGATCCGAGAGAGAAAGTCTCCAAATCCATCCAGGCGAAGGAGGAGGCAGGGGAGCCTTTGCTCTGGGAGCTCTCGTCTTCATTGCTCCCAACGCTCCAGAGGCTTCATGGTTGCTTCCTCAGCTGCTTCTCTGTGGAAAGTCCAGCTCTTTCCTGGAGGGGGTCAGGAGTGGCCTGCCCTGCCCTGCCCTGCCCGTGACCCGCTTCCTGCCCCTCCTCGTCAGCTGTGCCTCCAAACGAGAAGCTTCACCTCTGCTTGGAAATGCAAACTCTCTTCACAGAGGGGTGGGTGTGTCGGGTTCCTTTCACGTCTCTACCAAGTTACAAAGCCCCCTGCCAAGATTGACAAGAGTCTCCTGGGGAACATGACAGGTGCCTGCAGGCCAGTGTGGCCTCCTACTGGGGCTAATCAGAGAGGCTTTGTCTGGCCAACTTGCTCCACGGGAGCTCCAGGTAGACGGCAGCAGAACCCAACGGTGGTGGCTACTGAGCCTCACGTCCGTCAGAAGCTTGTAAAAGCCCTTTGCCAGTTGAGGCTCTTCCTCCACCTCCAGTGACCTGTACTTCCTGTCCTTCAGGTTTTCTCCTCCCGCAAATCAGTGGCCAGCAATGGGACTCGAGGGTTGTGGCTGAAACGATGAAGATGCTCAGGCTCGTTCTCACAGTCTTTGAGGCTGATGTCCTTGGCCCTCGATGGCCGGGGACTCGCAACCCTTCGCTTCGCATGACCTGCAAGAGAGAGGCAGCTGTTACGGGAGGCATCACTGGCAAAACCCAATGAGATCTTAGGACATCCTGCAGTTGCTAGAAGAGCCCTCACCCTGGGAGATGTTCTCAGATGGCCTGAGTGGGGCTGTGGAATTGCAAAACGACTCTGAGCTGACCCCAGCCGAGAATTCTGTCTGAGTTAGAGCGAGGAGGGGAAACAAAGGACAGCCGGCTGTCCAAACTCATGAGCAGAGAAACAGGTTCTGCTCAGAAGTCCGGAGGTCTTAACCCCCTTTCCTGGGCCTGGTTTCCAGCCCTGGGCTGATGTTCTTCCCGGTTTGCTTTGGAGGGCAGGTCCTGCTCTGCCTTTCCCTCCAGCAGTTTGGCAAATGGGCTGTTAATTCTGCTTTTTGACTTTTATTCCTCTTTTGAGGCCGAGCTGTGGGAGGGAGACTTTGCCACCTTCAATATCCTAATAATCACAGATAATCGTTTGATTTAGCACCAAATCGTGGCTCCCCCAGACCCGACGGGAGTGCTCTCACTTCTCACGAAACGGCTTTCCCTGCTCGACTCTGCGAAGCGCCCAAGAACTGAAGAGCGGCTGCTGTCGGAAGCCTCCTGAGCTTCTGTCACAACCGCAGACTGACGCTCTAGTGCTCTCCCTCACCACCCGGACCCCCAGGGAGAAACACGACGTAGTGCCGGCTACAAGTTGTCGAAAGCAAGCTGTCAGCGCCTGAGTGAGTCCCATCCCCATCCCGGCCTTGCCGTACCGTGACAGCCATGTGAGCCTGCAGAGTGAAGCAGCAGCCAGCGAACTGCCCTCCCGGAGGCTTCAAATGCACAGTCAATGTGGTGCTGGCCAGGCGGCTGGCTGACCCCTGGCCTGGCCCAGCTTCCCTCAGCTCAGCCCAGGAGGGAGGCCGGACCCAGACCTCCCCCCGCACTCGCCTCCCAGTTCCCGGGAACCTGGATCTTCTGCAATCTGAAAATGGTGCAGCTGTCCTGAAATAAATCAATCAGAGTAGAGATGGAAGGGACCCTGGAGGTCTTTAGCTCAAGCAGGAGACTCTAGACCAGGGATCCTCAAACTTTTTAAATAGGGGGCCAATTCATGGTCCCTCAGACTATTGGAGGGCCGGACCGGCTGGGTGGGCATAGCTAGTGGTCATGTGACTGGGTGGGCGTGGCTACTTTAGCAGTCCATTAAACAATGCACACAAGTTAAACTTTAATTTGTTTTGCTACCGGGGGTGTTTTATTTGCTTTTGTTTGACTTTTCTTTTTACTAGATAATTTTTTCAGTTGTTTAGGAGTCTAGTGGTCCATTTCAGAAAACTCAGTTTTGCAGCAATTCTTCTCAGCCCCAAGGAGCTTACAATCAGCAAGTCTCTCCCTCTCTCCCTCTCCCTCTATCTTCTGAAGGCGAGGAAGGTGAAAAACACGGTGTGGTGATGCCCCGGGAAGCCTCCGCGTGCTCCGTTTCTGGCCTGCAGAGGGCTACTGGAAGTACACCCCCTTTTTCACCTCTCTTGCCTCCAGAAGCACTTGGCAGGCCAGAAATGCTGGCCTTACCTTCCAGTTCCAGCCCGTGGGGCTTGCAAAGGTAAGTCCTGCACTAGGCCGAAGGGTGGGGTCCGGCAGGTAGGTGGGGTGACGCGGATGGGGCAGCCTTGTGGTCCTTGGTGGGCCGAATTAATGGTTTCGGTGGGCTGTATGAGGGCTGCGGGGCATAGTTTGAGGACCCCTGTCCTAGACAACCTCAGACAGATGGCTGTCCAGTCTTTTCTTAAAAACCTCCAGTGCTCTTAAATTGCTGTTAAGTGAAACATTTGCTAGGTGAGTTTTGCCCCAATTTATGACATTTCTTGCCACAATTGTTAAATGAATTACTGTGTCGACCCTGAAATGAGATATGTGTAGCCATTTTATATTGCCTATTCTTTTCTTAGCTGCTAGGGCCAGGGCCAGGGTAGTAGAGGAATTGAGTATTCCTTCACGGTCACCACTCTCTAACTGTTGAGAGGGGCTTATAGGTAAAAGGGGAATGTTATGTCTAGGTGGCATTCCTTCCCCTGGGAGCAGAGAAGATGCCTGCCTGCAGCTGGAGGAACATGGAGTTTGGAGTCACCGGACTGATGGCCTGAGAGTTGATTGGAGATTGTGACTTGGAGGGATGTTTCTGTTTTTTGCTTTTCATTGGGTATAATTCCGGATCCGGGTCAGAGTTGGAATTGCACCACATCCTTGCCAATTTGATATGTTCCTAATAAATAGACTCTAATAGAAAATGGATGCCTTGGATTTTATTTCATGGGACATCTTACTCGGAAGCTTGACACACTGAAGTTGTTAAATTAGTAACAGGGTTGTTAAGTGAATCCGGCTTCCCCAGTGACTTTGCTTGTCAGAGAGTGGAAAAGGGGATCACATGACCCCGGGACACTGCAACCATCATAAATATGTGTCAGAGTATGAATATTCATGGACTGGAATAGATCAGCCAATGGGAAGGCATAGCAACTAAGTCAGCCAATTGGGAGCTGAGACAGATTGGAGCCAGGGAGTGTCTTAATCTGCAGCTTCTGAGTCTGTGCAGAGAATTGAAACTGAAACTAAGCAGTCTGAACTTGTCTGTTGATCTGCTCTGCTGAAATGAAAACTGTTCTCTGTTGTTGGTATTGTATATATATTCTTGTATATAAAGAAGTTTCTTATTTAAATGAATCCTGCTGAATCAGTTTATCTGTCTGTGCTTCTGGATTTGATTTTGCAAGAAACTCTGACAATATAAACCAGCTGCCAAGCTTCTGAATTTTGATCACATGATCATGGGGATGCTATATAGGTCGTAACTGTGAAAAATGGTCATAAGTCAGATTTTCCAGTGCTGTTGTAACTTTGAACAATCACTAAATGAACTGTTGTAAATCGAGGACTACCTGTAGTGATTCAGCCAGAACAGAGTGGGGCCTAAGGAAGATGGGAAGCACTGAGCGGGACTCGCTCAGGACTGAAGAAGCAAGGAAATCAAATGGAGCCTTAAATATGGGTGTCTTATTCCCCAAATCAAGTGGCATTTCATTTTGGGCTCCGCTGAACTAATAATTAGGGTTTCAGCAAGTATTTGAAGAGGACTTAATATGCAACACAGTTAACCAATTTTGCAACTGCCCATTTGAATTAAAAATTCAGTGCTGATTGGTGACTTTCATAAATGAAATCCAGCAGGAGGTTTCAGTTCTTATTTTGCTCAGAGATTTTCTAATCAGTTTGTGCACTAATTAACTTATGAATTGATTGCTCAGTGCCTTGGCTGTTTGATTTTTCTTCTGCTGGGTGGTGGTGATTTCCCCCCCTTTTTAAAAAGCTACTTTGCTACTGATCCTCTGGCTTAATGAAGTAGTAATTAATGCTATTACTATGAAGTAATCAGGGTCCCCTTCCTTCTTCATTAAACAAGCTGAGCTGCTGTTGTTGACTCCACTTTTGTGAATTGAGGAAGAACAGAGAAGCCGGATGGAATTTAGCCGAGATCCAGGCAGGAGAACTTTCCATTTCTGAGTCCTGCTTTCGCCTTTGATGTCCGTGGAGATGCTCCATCATCCAGGCCACACAGTTATCCCAAAGCTGCTTTTCCAAAAAGCAACTGGACTTTCTTGCTTTTTTTCCTCTGAAAACGCTTCGCTCCTCATCGAAGGAGCTTCTTCAGTTCTGACTGAATTCCTTTAGTGAATTTCTCGCGGAACTTGAAAACATCTGAGAGAAGCTCCAGGTCTGTGCAGAAAGTCATTGTTGTGAACATATTCTGATATTGTTCATTACGTGACGCAGCAGAAGTTCATGCTGGGACGAGTTCTTCATTTGCAAATATGAGTAATGCCCTCAGTCATGCCAGAATGAGCAGGAGGACAGAACAGGAAACCTCTCCGTGCCAGGCCTGCATTGAAGGTGGGCATCATGTGGCTGGAAGACACCGGGTAGGAGAACGGAGCTCTTGTTCTGACCCACAGAGGCATTATGGGCTGTTGTTATCCAAAGGGAACCTTCCTGAGATCAGAAGGAAATCATTTGACCCAACCTCTTCTTAAACTGTAGTCACCTTCAGATTTGGAGCAATTGAAAATTGCTGGTCAGAGAGCCCAGGAGACTCTTCAACTGAACAGGTTAAAGAGAAGGAATAAAAAGGTCAGGAAATCCTGTTCTTCCTTCAGCTCCTGGTTCAATTCTGCATTCAGCTTTCTCTCCCACGTGGGTCCTGGCTTCTAACGTCTCCCTGTTAGCCGTCACCGTGATGGGCACAGAGGGAGCATTATTGGGCATCTGTCTTCTTACCCTTGTCTCTAGGATAAATGGCCAGATGCTACTGTTGGATCATTATTGGGTAAAAACAGCAGGGCAAGAAACTCAGGATTATAATTCTGAATTTTCCTTATGTGTGTACCCTGTTCCTAAGCACTAAGTAAGCTATGGTTTCTATTAAAAATAGTGGCTTACAGTATCAGTGGTAGTAATAACGCTGAGAAAAGACTGAAAGCTGGAGAAAGGGGAGGAAGCCATGGACTTTATACAGAAAGGATGAAAAAGCCATGGATCTCCATCAGCTCCAGAGATTTTCTGTTTCAGGCCCAGGCAGAACATAATCAATTGGGGTGCTTGTCCTTCCTGGAATCTGCCCAGAATGGATGCAAGTGGTGCTGCCCGGCTGCAGGATCCTTGGTTTGGCTTGTTCTCCACACAATATTGTTGATTGCCGTATCCCATTCCTGGTTTATTTCCAGTTTGGGACCCCCGGAGGGCCCCAGAGGCAGGTCCTGCTCCCTAAGATGCTCCCCTCCACCCTGAGCATGCCTGCCTGGCCCATCGTTCCATTCCTGCCATTCAGACTGCTCAAATCTTCAGACACTTAAAGATGGCGATTGTGTTGGGACTGGAGGCTAAAACACCCGAAGAACGGGTATGTTGCCTCATCTAATGAAAAGAAGGACCAGGGGGGACATGATGGCAGTCTTCCAGTATTTGAGGGGCTTCCCCAAAGATGAGGGAGTCAAGCTATTCTCCAAAGCACCTGAAGGCAGGACAAGAAGCAACAGATGGAAACTAATCAAGGAGAGAAGCAACTTAGAACTAGGAGGAATTTCCTGACAGAACAAGGAGTGGAATTGTCAGGGTATGTAGATTTAATAACTGTAAGCTGATGAGAGGTTGTAAGCGGAGGCAACTGAAAGCTGATGCAATGGGAATGAGGCAGCAGAGTTACTGCCACTTTAAGAAGCTGGGTCAGAAGCTGTTTACATAAGGGAAGCCATTAGAGGGCATTGTAACAGATTAACAGAGTTGGAAGGGACGTTATAGGTCATCTAGTCCAACCCACCCCCCCTGTTCAAGCAGGAGATCCTGTATCATTTCTGACAAATGGCAGTCCAATCTTTTCTTGAAAGTCTCAGGCTGTTCCATTGGTTGATTGTTTTCCTTCTCATGTTCTCTCTTGTCGTGTATCTCACTGCTCTCTTTGTATCAGTAGTTGTACAATAAGGTACTTACCACGTATAAGTCTGTATACATTTAGTTGTATATAAACCACTATTAATTATCTAAAGGCTCTGTGTGCTATGTGCTGTGTGCTGTGTCTTTGCTCCTGGGTTTATTTCATAATAGCTGTCACGCTGCCTAAACTCTGACAGGAATGAAGTTGTGGGGCTCCATCACTGGAGGTTTTTAAGAAGAGACTGGGCAGCCATTTGTCCAGAATGGTAGAGGGTCTCCTGCTTGAGCAGGGGATTTTGCTAGGAGACCTCCAAGGTCCCTTATGATTCTATGAAGAACTAGAAGCTTTGCTATCAGAAGTGAGCAGTTCCGCTTTACTCCTGACTTTATGCCAGAGCCGGGTGTGATTTTGCACCCTGGCAAAGAGGCATTGGGAGAGTGAGAGCCAGGGGACCATAGTGGTCCATAGTGGCCTACTCCTACCAAAGACCTGCGCACCACACGACCGCCTCATCACCAATACAACCTTCCGCCTGCTTACCTATAAGAATCCTGGATGCCCCACAAATCCAAGCATTGGCATCTGACAGACTATGTCATTGCAGGCAGGATGACCAAGTAATCCAGGTCGTGGATCATTGGACAGATCCCAGGCTCCTGGGACCCAAAATTGAAGCTCCCCCTCCCACCCAAGAGGCTCCCACAAGGAAGCCAGGCTGTGAAACGGATTAATGTGGCCGGGCTGAAGAACCCGGCCCAGCTTCAGCCCTGTCTGGAGACCCAGAAGCCGAGCTCGCTGACCTACATCTTGCTGAGGACGCCTGGAAACGCTTCGGGGAGGCTGCCCATTCATCTGCACTGAGGCTGCCTCCCCAACCCCAACCCCCTCCTCGCAAGCAGCCTGACTGGTTCGATGAGAATGATGAGGAGATACAGGCTTTACTTGTTGAAAAGGATCGTCTTCATCGTGTCCATCAGAACAACTTATCATCAGCTGCCAAGAAAAACGCCTTTCCCGGCGCTCGTAGGAGAGTCCAGAATAAACTGTGAAAAATGCAAGATGCCTGGCTGAGCGCCAAGGTAGGCGAAATGTGGAGATATGCTGATATAAATGCCATGAAATGGTTCTTTGAAGCCTTTCACTCTCTCTGCAGGCCTCAGTCGCTGGGGATTTCCCCCCCTCCCAGGGTAGATGGCACAACTCTCATTAGGGAGCTGGCTCAGATCCCTCAGAGACACTTTGAAGCTGTCCTCAGCCGACCACCTTCTCTTAACCTTAAACTGATTCCCCAGGCTGACATCACCAGCGCCACAGGGGAGCCACTCTAGGAGCTGGACACGGAAGCTGCCAGCCAGCTAGCCGAGGGCAGAGCCCCGGGGTCAGACGCTACACCTGCAGAGATCTTCAACATTGGTGGTCCTGTATTTGCAGAGAAAGTCCCTGAGTTATTCCAGTTTTTTGGAAACAAGGATCCATTCCTCAGGAACTGAACAACGCATCCGTCACCTACTTCTACAAGAGGAAGGGCTGCCAACAAGTGTGTCCTAAGGTGCTTTTTCAAGAGGCGACTGGACTTTCTCTGTTTTTCCTTGAAGATGTTTCACTTCTCATCCAAGACGCTGGAAATGTGTTCAAGGAAAAACAAAGAAAGTCCGGTCGCCTCCTGAGAAAGGACCTTTGGGATGACTGAGGAATCTCCATAGACACCTGTCAACAAGTATGTGACAACCAATGAAGAATCTCATTGCTCTGCATCCCAGGACAGATCCTTGCAAGAGTTCTGCTAAATTGCCAGGTCACTCATCTGGAGCTTGGCTGGCTGCCAGAGTCACCGTGACATGATTTTTGCTATGTTCCAACTCCTGGAGAAGCTTCAGGGGCAGAACTGTGACCTCTATACAATCTTTGTGGAGCTCACAAAAAACTTCAATACTGTCACCCACCCACCCCAAAGGTTTGTTGAGGATTATGTCAAAGTTTGGCTGCCCTGTCAAATTCATCCAGATAAAACCAGTTCCACGTTGGATTGACTAGAAGGGGGACCATCCTCTGAGGCATTCCCAATGACTGGGAGTGTTAAGCAGGGCTGTGTGCTGGCACCCACATTGTTTAGTGTGATGTTGACTGTGATGTTGAGAGTGATGCCTTTTAGGACAGTGATGCTGGAACCAGCCAAAGGTCTGGTGGATGGGGAGCTCCTTGCCCTGAGGACGCTTCAAGCTGTTGCCAAAAAGAAGGAAACTCTTCCCAATGCTTCTCTTTGGCCAGGGATCACCCCTTGAAGGTGTCCTCAGAGCCAGAGATGTGGATGAGTGTGGACAAATTCTCTGTGGCTTGTGACAACTTTGGACTCACCATCAACTTCGCACGGACTGGAGCCATGGGCCAGTCTGCTCCTCATGCGCCAGACACAGAATCCAACATCACAATCAAAGGGCAGAAACTTCAGCCCTGGACCACTTCAGTTTCCCTGGCAGCACCTGTCCCGAGCAGTGACCGTTGAGACTGAAGCCGACGGCAGAAGAGCCAAGGCGAGCTCTGCTTTCGGTCGGCTGGGTGGGAACGTTGAGCAATCAGCCCAGCAACAAAACTGAAGGTCTGCAGAGCTGTGGGACTCCCTGCCCTCCCACAGGCCCGTGAAACGCCGACTGTCTGTTGAAGGCATGCAAGACAGCTCAGCCATTTCCACATGGATTGTCTTTGCGATACATTAGGCATCAGATGGCTGGATCAAGTACCAGGCATTGAAGTTCTCTCTAGAGCAAGTCTCCCATCGCTCCGCACATGGCTGACGAGAGCACAGACCAGTGGGCAGATCATGTCATGTGTACACCGGAGAAATGTGTGCCCAGGCGGCTCCTTTTGGGGAACTCTGGGCTGGAAAACGCTCCCATGGAGGGCAGAAGAAATATGGCAAAGATGCATCCAAGGCCTCCCTCTCAACACAGACACGACACCTTGGCAACCGTTGGGACAAAAGCGCTCGGCCCGGCCTCATCCACAAAGGCTGCCAAGCTTATGAAGCAAGGCTCACTGTGGAAGCACAACGGAAGGACAGGTTGTGTCAGTCTGCAGAGTGCAAGAACTGCAATGTCCACAATGCTTGCCCAACAAGTGCCAAGACGTTCCCTGCCCGAATTGGCCTGACTAATCGCCTTCAGACACACCACGCTTGGTTTTAACGTGACTAATGGTGTTGAGATCTCCATCGATAATGATGGAAGAACAGCAACAAATTGTTCAGAAGCTTGGAAAGATGTTAAGATAACCTCCTGCTGCTTTGGTGCAAGTGGAAGGCAAAGTAGCATAAATCACCAGGCATCAATTCTTTACAGAAGTTCAGGCACTGGCAGCGAAGAGAAGTTCACAGTTATGGGTGCAACTTCACTGTGGTCCCAAGTGAAGCCAAGCAATGGGCTGAAGCCCAATGCTAAGACATCCCACGCAGCCAAGGCTCAGCAGCCTCACCCTGCGGTGTCATGTGGACCCGCATCAGGCATTGCAGGGTGGATGCCTTGCCGCTTCTGGTTTTCCTTACCCTGATAACTGTCTATGCCCATCATAGCTCCTGGAGCATTCATGGTTCCAGCTATTATTATCAAGAGAAAAAAAATTAGAATTATCCAGGCCTTTTTCAGTTGGGGATCAGATCTGGGCTGAGACGGTATGGATTCCTCTTGGGTAGGACTCTACTCATCCCTTGGGTAGGATGGGGAGGGTGGAAGGAGGGAGTTCTGGTCCTGCTGGACCTCTCAGAGGTCTTTGATTCCTTTGTCCATACTTTCTTCTGGGCTGACTGGGAGGTCCAGGCACCGTTTTGCAGATAGTGAAGACGCGGATGAATATTTCCTGACAGTCAGAGTGATTCATCAGTGGAAGGGCTTCTGTCCGGAGGTTGTGGTGCTCCATCATTCGAGGTTTTCAAGAAGAGACTGGGCAGCCACTTGTCTGAAGGATCTCCTGCTTGAGCAGAGGGTTGGGCTAGAAGACTCCAAGGTCCTTTTCAACTCTGTTATTCTGTAATTCTATTATTCTATTAATTGTCATGTTATAAATGTTATAAACTGCCCTGTAAGGGTCACAGACCCCTTCATGGATTACTGCCTTGTCGTGGCGAAGGGGCTTGCGTAGCTCAATGAAGCTATGAGCTATGCTGTGCAGGGACACCCAAGACGGACAGGTCATAGCAGAGAGTTCTGACAAAACGCGATCCACTGGAGAAGGAAATGGCAACCCACTCCAGTATCTTTGCCAGGAAAACCCCATGGACAGTACCAAAAGGAAAAAAGATATGACGCCGGAAGATGAGCCCCTCAGGTCAGAAGGTGTCCTATATGCTACTGGGGAAGAGCAGAGGGCTAGTACCAGTAGCGCCAGAAAGAGTGAAGCAACTGGGCCAAAGCCAAAAGGATGCTCAGGTGGTGAAAGGAAAGTCTGATGCTGTAAAGATCTATTCTCCATAGGAACCTGGAATGAATAAGGCAAGCTGGACGTGGTCAAACAAGAGATGACAAGACTGAACATCGACATCTTAGGAATCAGCGAACTAAAATGGACAGGAATGGGTGAATTTAATTCAGATGACCATCAGGTATACTACTGCTGGCAAGAATCCCTCAGAAGAAATGGAGTAGCCTTCATAGTCAATAAAAGAGTAGGAAAAGCAATACTGGGATACAATCCCCAAAATGACAGAATGATCTCGGTTCGAATCCAAGGCAAACCATTCAACATCACAGTAATCCAGGTCTAGACCCCAACCACTGGTGCTGAAGAAGATGAAGTTGACCGGTTCAATGAAGCCCTACAACACCTTCTAGAATTAACATCAAAAAATGATGTCCTTATCATCATGGGGGATTGGAATGCTAAAGTAGGAAGTCAAAAAATAACCGGAATAACAGGCAACTTTGGCCTTGGAATACAAAATGAAGCAGGGCACAGGCTGATGGAATTCTGTCAAGATAATATGATGGTCATAGCAAACACTCTTTTCCAACAACCCAAGAGATGACTGTACACATGGACACCACCAGATGATCAACACAGAAATCAGATTGACTATGTGCTCTGCAGCCAAAGATGGAGAAGCTCTATACAGTCAGTAAAAACAAGACCAGGAGCTGACTGTGGCTCAGATCATGAGTTTCTCGTTGCAAAATTTAGACTTAAATTGAAGAAAGTAGGAAAAAGCACTAGGCCACTCAGGTATGAACTAAATCATATCCCTGATGAATATACGGTAGAGGTTAGATGTCTTCAATTTCTGTTATTCTTCTATTATTCTTATAGTAAATGACCTCTGGGTCCTCATTTTACCTACCTTAGAAAGGTTGGAAGGCTGAGTCAACCTTGAGCCTGGTGGGATTTGAACTTGCAGTAATTGCAGGCAGCAGATGTAAGTGGATGTTAATAACTGCCTTAGTCTACTGAGCCACCAGAGCTCTTGTTCCAGATGAGCTATTCAAAATCTTAAAAGACGATGCAGTAAAAGTGCTACACTCAATTTGCCAGCAAATTTGAAAACTCAACAGTGGCCACAGGATTGGAAAAGGTCAGTTTACATTCCAATTCCAAAGAAAGGCAATGCCAAAGAATGTTCAAACTATTGCACCATTGCACTCATTTCACACGCTAGTAAGGTTATGCTTAAAATCCTACAAGCTAGGATTTTAGCAGTATGTGGATCGAGAAAATTACCAGAAGTACAGGCAGCATTTCAAATAGGCAGAGGAACTAGAGATCAAATTGCCAACATACGCTGGATCCTGGAGAAAGCTAGGGAGTTCCAGAAAAGCATCTACTTCTGTTTCATTGACTATGCTAAAGCCTTTGATTGTGTGGATCACAACAAATTGTGGTAAATTCTTAAAGAGATGGGAGTACCAGACCATCTTATTTGTCGCTTGAGACACCTATAGGCAGGTCAAGAAGCAACAGTGAGAACTGGACACAGAACCACTGATTGGTTCAAAATTGAGAAATGAGTTTGGCAAGGCTGTATACTGTCGCCCTGCCTATTTAACTTATATGCAGAGGACATCATGAGAAAGGTGGGGCTGGATGAATCAAAAGTTGGAATTAAGATTGCCGGGAGAAATATCAACATCCTCAGATATGCAGATGATACCACTCTAATGGCAGAAAGCGAAAAGGAACTAAAGAGCCTCTTGATGTGGGTGAAGAAGGAGAGTGCAAAAATTGGCTTGAAACTCAACATTAAGAAAACTAAGATCATGGCATCCAGCCCCCTCAATTCCTGGCAAATAGATGGGGAAGAAATAGAGGTAGTGACAGATTTTGTTTTCCTGGGCTCCAAGATCACCGGAGATGGGGACTGCAGCCAAGAAATTAATAGACGCTCTTCCGCTGTTGCCGTCAGCTGTTGCGGACGGTCCTTTGAAGACTGCCAGCCCGATCGCTCGTAAAAGAGTCGTTTCGGCAATTGAAACGGCTCGAAAGACTCCGAGACCTGAGGTGCTTGTGAGGAGAGCCGGCGGCTGCAGGTAGAGTCCCCTGTGAGACCCCCAGAAAGCTTTTCCTGCTTCTGGGGAGTTAACAGGGTGGGACTCCCTATCCACCCCGCTGAAGCTCCGGACGACTGGGAAACTCTGCTTTAAAGCAGAACAAGACAGCGCGGCAGCATTACCAATAACAACGAAAAATAAGGAAGATCTCAAACTTCTCACTAAATAGCAAGTATTGGAAGCTTCTTGGACTATTTTAAAGAGTTCTTAAAGTGAAAGTAATTTGGCTCTGAGAAAGGGGGGAAAAAATGGCGCTTGTTTTCAGTGGAAAAAGCTGAAAGCGAAAGTAATTTGATCATTGTATCCGGTTACAATGGAGATGTGGTACAATGTTGGAGATGTGATTGCTTAGATGCTACATATTATCACATCTGGTGGACTTGCAGGAAAGTGAGGGCTTTTTGGATAAAAATCTGGTGGGTTATGCAAAATGTTTTAAAGAAAAAAATACAATTTTCTCCGCAATTTTTTCTATTGGGTATAGTTAAAGACTTTACACTGGGTGAAACTAAACTGATTTTGTATATGGTGACAGCAGCTAGGTTGTTGATTGCCCAACACTGGAAGAGTGATGTCTTACCGACTGTTCACCAATGGACCCAGAAGATGGCTGGATTTGCAGAAATGGCAAAGGTTTCAGCTTTTTTAAAAGACCAGACGCATGAGAAGTATATACAGGAATGGAAATTATGGATTGAGTATGTACAGAATAAGTATCAGACTAGAAAATATTATATCGCTTTTAGCTGAGATGATTATGTTAGTATGTTAGTAAATATAGAAAAAAAGATATGGAAGTTTGAATAACATATATATTGTTTGGGAATATTAATATTGCGTATAATGGAAGTCAAGGGGGGGAGGGAAGAGGGAGGAGGGGGAGGGTTAGGGTGGGGACGGGAAGGATTTATATATTGTTTTTATATGTATTTTACAATGTGTGGCTAGGGAGGGGGGGAAAAGGGGGAAAAATTTGTATTGTTAAAACTTTTTCAATAAAAAAAAAAAAAGAAATTAAAAGACGCTTACTCCTGGGGAAGAAAGCTATGGCAAATCTAGGCAGCATACTAAAAAGCAGAGACATCACCCTGCCAACAAAAGTGCGTATAGTCAAGGCTCTGGTTTTCCCAGTTGCAATGTGTGGCTGTGAAAGTTGGACCATAAGGAAGGCTGAGAAGGCCAAAGAATGGAGGCCTTTGAACTATGGTGCTGGAGAAGACTCCTGCGAGTCCCTTAGACTGCAAGGCAATCAAACCGGTCAGTCCTAGAGGAGATCAACCCTGACTAGTCTTTAGAAGGCCAGATCCTGAAGATGAAACTGAAATCCTTTGGCCACTTAATGAGAAGGAAGGATTCCCTGGAGAAGAGCCTAATGCTGGGAACGATGGAGGCAAAAGAAGAAGGGGACGGCAGTGAATGTGGTGGCTGGATGGAGTCACTGAAGCAGTCGGCGTGAGCTTAAATGGACTCCGGAGGGATGGTCAAGGACAGGAGGGCCTGGAGGAACGTTGTCCATGGGGTTACGATGGGTCAGATGATGGGTCGGAACTAACAACAACAAAAGGGTCACAGTATTTTTTTGATATTAACATAACTCTTGTCCCGTGGCGTGTTGGCCATGGCAAGTTGCAGCAAGTTGGCTGTGGTCAGTTGTTGTAGACTCACCACCACCACCACCACCAGGGATCTTAGGCTGGACAGACTTCTGGGAAAGAGAAACACAACACAAGGGACCCCCAGTTGAACCCAGGACCTGGTGCAAATCATCAGGAAGTGGACCTTCATCCAGGAAGTCAAGTATGGGTCCTTTGGCTGGGCAGAGCCTGGGAGGGCCTTGCCCAGTAAAGCCAAGTGGGCACAGCAGGACAGGGTGGCAGGGCTCCCAGGACGAAGCCCAGATTGCATCACGGGGACCCTGCCACGCAAGGAGTGAGTGATGTTGAGCCTCACCAGGCATCCATGGAGGACGTGAGAGCTCCTAACATGGCACAGCCAAGCAGAGGCAAACCAGCCTCCTTCCTTTCCCTTCCAGGCTGCTGCTGAGATTGATGAAGGATAGCAAGGATTCATGTCTTGAGACTGTAACAGGCTCCAGACCTTTTCAGAAATGACCCCAGGATCATCTGGTCTCGTCCTTGTGAGGCACTTGGGGCTCCCAGGCTTGGTGAAGAGCCAGAGGACTGGACGACTGAAGGGCTGTGAAGTTAGTGGTTACAGCCACCGAATGGGCAAGTGGTGCTTGGCAGGCGAGGAAAGAGTAACGGGCCTGACTGGCATGCAGAAAGCCTTGGCATCCATGTGCTGGCCTGGCAGGAACAGCTCCCCCCCCCCCGTTTCTTCTCCACTCCCAGATCTGCCTTGAGAGAAGGAGGCGCTCTGGGGACCCTCATTCCCCCAGGTGGGGCATGGGGTGGGCTCGTGGCAGCCTGGGGGGAGGTGCACAGAATACAGGAAGGGTGGAAGGGGGCTGTGCAACAGCAGCCGCCTCTTCAGGCCCCAGCCATCTCCTTCCACCGCCGTTTGATTTATTGGTAGAATTGTTTTATTATGTATGAATTAAAATTAATTGCATTTTTAGTAGCTGTGAACAATGGATATTTGTTGCACAACGTGTTATGGTTACAGACTAGTAATTTTATTGTTGATGATACTGAATTAATTGTTATGGATGGAACTGGCTGATTGTGCTGTGCTTAATGTGTGGATATGGATTCGGCTTTTTCCTGTTTAATTTTGATGCATGGCTGTAATTCCGAGACCGGCT
This sequence comes from Ptyas mucosa, assembly GCA_012654045.1. Lineage (NCBI taxonomy): Eukaryota > Metazoa > Chordata > Lepidosauria > Squamata > Colubridae > Ptyas > Ptyas mucosa. The sequence goes on from WNWU01000128.1 coordinate 579,341, forward strand.
CAAGAGAGCCAGGAAACTCGCTCGCCTCTTCTTTTGCCCATTCATCAAGGTGAAAGGGAGGCTCCTCTTCAGCCCGGGGTCTGCTTCAGGGGGGACCCCTAGGGAGTCTCCCAGCAACTCAACCCTTTTATCACCAAAGAGGCTTCTGGGTAGAACTTGTGCTGAAAGCCACACTTGAGGGCGAGAAAAAGCCAAGGAGGGGCCGAAAACGCAAGCTCATCGCTGGGGAGTGTTTACTCTCTGTCCTTTTGGCGCTCCATGGGCCCCTCTTCCTTTGCCACTTCTGAGGCTGAATGGATCCGGCCTCTAAGGCGGGGCTCTCCAAACTCGGCAACTTTAAGACTTCAACTCCCAGAATTCCTCAGCCGGCCAGAGTTGAAGTCCACAAGTCTTAACGTTGCCTAGTTTGGAGACCCCACCCCCGCTCTGAGGAATGTCCACAAATACCTTAGGCCCAAGCGAACGGCTGGCCCTGCAAAGATGAGCCCCCGAGAGGAGCTGATCCCAGCATGCACAGAACACGCTGCTACCCAAGCAGCCCCCAGGCTTCTCCCCAAGAGCCCATTCTTTGCTGAGCAGCTGCCGGGAGAACAACCGTTTGCCAAGCGAACGCAGAGAAAGAGATTCTGTCTTTTGCCTCCAGCGCCTCCTCCCTGCAGCCCCTTCCTCAGCAAAGGAATTACTGGGGGGGGGGAGGTTCGTCGCTGATGAGGTGACGGTATGACACACAGGCACCCCCCTCCCACCCCGTGACCAGAGCCCCGCCCTTTGGCAACATGCACCGCCTTGGAATGGGTGGGGCTTTGATCATCTGCTGGGCTTTTTCCCTTTCCTTTCCTCTTAGCCAATTGATAGGTGGGCAGCCAAAGTCAGAACTTGTCCTTTTCAGAGGCGGATCTTGCAGGGACTCACGGCTTCCTAGTCCAGCCAGGTCTTCAAGCACAATTTCCTCTGAGAGGTTTGCTGGGACAAGAGACCAAATCAGCTTAATTTCTTTTGAGGGGTGGGCTAATTTTGCCTCTTCTCAAATTATTTTCTGACCACGTGAATGATCCTCAGTCAGCCACGCCCAAAGGGCAACTGCTATTTCATGTTGCCTCAGTAGAAGTAGATCTCAAATAATGAGAAATAAAAAATAAGAAATCCCATTCTACTTTAAACTGGACACAGCCGAGTTACAGAATAGAAGAGTTGGGAGGGACCTTGGAGGTCTTCTAGTTCAACCCCCTGCTCAAATCTCTTCTTCAAAGCTTCCAGGGTTGGAGCAGTCACATCATCTGGAGGCAAAAGCTTTCCCCCGATGAATGGTTCTCACTGCATGGAAATTCCTTCTTAGTTCTCACCTTGATTGCTTCCCAGCCGCTTCTTCTGGTGCTTTGGAAAATGGGTTGACACCCCACCCCCACTTCAAGGGCTTGCCCCATTCTGGACACCCATTGGCAGAAATATTCCGAGGAACCAGAAGAGGTGCTGAATACGAGGAAGAGAAGGGTCCGAGAAGTGGAAACTCACAAGGAGAAATTTGGGGCGTTGAATCCGTTGAGCCCTAAGAGGAAGGGATTGATCTGAGTGGGAGGGGAGCTTGCTTGCCCTTGTCCAGATCTGCAGGGCAGGAGGAAGGGAAGCCTCTTCTTCCTCCTGCTGGGCCCTGCCTGACACGGAGGAATGGCCAAGCCACAGGCGGGCAGCTCCCCTGGGCAGAGGTGGCTGCCTTTATGCTCCAGGTGAAAGGAAAGGAATCCACCCCACAGTGAAGAAAGGAAAAAACAGACAGGTAATGAAAGGAGGCCATCATCAGCCTCCAAGCAAAAAGGAGGAGAAAGGCCAGACAGGAAGAAGCTCCTTCATTTCAGAACCAGAAAAACCTCTTCTAGATACCAAAGAAACTTGCTGGTGTTTCAACTTCTGTGCATTCTCCCTCTCTCCCTTCCCCAAACTTCCTTCCTCCCTCCCTCCCTTCCCTAACCTTCCTTCCTCCCTCCCTCCCTCCCTTCCCTCCCTCCCTCCCCCCCTCTCCCTCCCTTCCCTAACCTCCGTTCCTTCCTCCCTCCCTCGCTTCCCTAACCTTCCTTCTTTCCACCCTCCCTCCCTTCCCTAACCTCCCTTCCTCCCACCCTTCCCTTCCTCCCTCCCTTCCCATTCCTCCCTCCCTTCCCTAACCTCCCTCCCTCCCTTCCCTAACCTTCTTTTTCCTCTCTCCCTCCCTCCCTTTCCTAACCTCCCTTCCTCCCTCCCTCCCTTCCCTAACCTTCCTCCCCC
>WNWU01000128.1:590357-612366 GCA_012654045.1 Ptyas mucosa
GCAAAAGCAGCAAAAGCAGCAAAAGCAGCAAAAGCAGCAAAAGCAGCCGCCAGCTCCCTCTGTGGAGGACCCAAGCACCCCCCCCCCTCCATCTCTACCAGGCCATGGTTGCGAAAGGGCAAGAAGAAAGAAACATGGTCATGTGCAGGATCAAATCTTCCTTCTGTTGGAAATGACTTCAACAAACAAACTTGGGTCAGTAAAAACACAGAGATTTTATTTAAAAATAAACAAGAAAGCAATTTTGCAAAATAGGGTGGGTATCCCAGCAGACCTCAACAAAGGAGTTTGAGCCAGGAAGCCACAGCCTTAGATTTCAAAAACATTCCTTATATATAGAGTTCTATCCCGACGGCCCATTTCCCTCCTCCTTTGGACTTATTGGACAGGCCCTCCAGGGGTTTTAGCTAATCCAGGATGACTCAAAGGAGTACATTATCTCTCTCTTTGTTTTCTCAGATTACTTTCTCTTCTCCCGTGCCTATCGTGCCTATCCGTACCTATCTGTTAATACATTATTACATAACATCTATCAGCCCTCTAGTGTTAAGGAATGTCTCCGTGCACCCTCAGCAGGGCCCCTCTCCTATGCCAAAGAACAGGATAATGCCCACGTGTCCTTCTCCAAGCATATGCACCACAGACATGGGAGAAAAGTTCCCCAAAGCTTATACTCTAACTACATTGTAAAACTCAGTCGTATTTAGATCTTAATGCAGGAAGGATACAATTTATTTCATACATATGTTTTTACAGAGGTACATGTATTATAAATGCTTAACAAATTAATGCTTAAATGGAAAATACTTTTGTAGGAGCATAACATATATTGTACAATAGAATAACAAGTTTCTATTCATTTATTACTATTCCCTTCATTACTATTTTATTTTTGAATTCCCATATATCCTTTCCTTCCTTCCTTCCTTCCTTCCTTCCTTCCTTCCTTCCTTCCTTCTTTCCTTCCTTCCTTCCTTCCTTCCTTCCTTCCTTCCTTCCTTCCTTCCCTCCCTCCCTCCCTCCCTCCTTCCTTCCTTCCCTGCCCAAATGCCAATATTCTGGGTGTTGACAAATAAAAACATGAGTAATAATGCAGGAATATAAACGAAGAGCTAAAACACCAAAGGCACTGATAAGGTTCCCTAGCGGGGTCATGAAACGTCTGCAAACAGCTGAGCTCCAGGGATTTTCTTGTCTTGGGAACAAAGAACAAAAGATAGCAGAGGCCAGAGAGCAAGCCCCCACCCCCAGACATTACCCTCGCCAAAGGGAGGGCTGTCATGGATTCAGCCTGAAGAAGCAGCCAACCCAGAGGACAAGAACCAAGTGTTACTGCCGCAATCCCTTGGCGTCTGCTTTACAGGAAAAAGGCAGGCCAAGATTTCTTACAGAAGTTGAGGGCTACAAGGCAGGAGTCTGGTGTGCTGGCCAGTTTGGAGAAGCTAGGCAGGTCCGAACATTTCTGAGTTTAAAACTGGTACTTTGAACTTACGATGGAGCCATTGCACACTTGAAGTGCTTCCGTAATGTTTGTATGTGTTTCAGAATAAAAAACAGAACTAGTGCAAACCTGAAAGATGTTACATGCCCCCGTCTCCGAGTACCGGATGGTTGCATGAACCCCAAGGAGAGTTTTGGCTTTCGGCTTCCAGCCAATGGTTCATTCTGGCCCAAAGCACCACCCGCTCTGAGCAAGGCAAGGGAGCCTTTTGTGGGCCCTGGAAGGCAAGGCCGGCATGGTCCTTTTCATGCCAGGAAACCTCCTTTGGGGACAGGAGCTAGAGGGGAGGGGGTAGAGATCGCGGGGTTCAACCCCTTGCTCAGAGATGACCAAATAAATCCCTGACTTAGTGAAATCAGCCAGTTTGAAATCCTTGGCAGATTCCAAGCAGAAGCTGCTGCTGATTGACAACTCTTGCCCTCAGAGGCTGCACCAAGTCTCCCTTTTCTTTTTTTTCATTCAGGCTGACCGGTTCTTCTTCTCTCAAATGCCACCAGAGGGAAGAATCTGCATCCTTTGGCTCAAGACAGTCCTTCGATGTTTGCAGAGCCCTCTCTGCCTTCTCTTAGGCAGGTTTAGCCTCCTTTAAGGCTTCCTCACAGGGTTGGCGTTCAAGCTCCTGTCATCCCGGAAGCTCTCGCTACGTCTCTCTTAAGTCTAGTGGCCAAACTGGAGAAGAGAGACTGGAACATCCTGAGGGTCGATGGAACTATTGCCCCCCCCCCCCCCCAATCTGCCTGCGATACTTCCACTAATTGCATTTGGCTTCCTAGCTGCTGGATCTCCCTGCTGGTTCACATCCAGCTGGGGATCCACTTGGTCTCCTAGATTCTTCTCATGTGTCCAACCAGGTCTTCTGGTGTTTTGGTTGTTCTTCCTCTGCACTCACTGCTGACCTTCACCCTGTTGGATCTGGGCTGATGGCCGAGCCTGTTGGTTTTGAACTGTGGTTGCTCTCTGCCCATTGGACGGGCACCCTTTCCATCACATCCTCTGGGCTGAGACCCAACGGCTGGGGCTGAGGATGGAGCCTGGGGAGGCCCTCGATGCTCCTTCCAGGGCCCTCAGGACCATTTCTGAGTAACGGTCAGTGAGGGGGAGATCCACAGGCCCAGCATTAGCCAGATCCCATCTCTAGCCTCACCTGGTCTTTTCTCTAAATATGCAGTTTTTTACTAATTGCTACTTTAAATACATGGATCTTAAATTCAATATTATTTTAAATGGCCAGGTGGTGGGCAGCAATATTGGTAGGGCCGCATGGATAAAAACCAAGGAGGGCTTCCAGGCGACACGCGGTCAATCCTGGGCAATTGTGCCCTCGAGGTGAGCGGGGACCAAATCCAGAGAGAAAGTGACCACCTTCCCCAGGGCAAGTTGAGTTTGGGGGAGCTGCAGCCCAGCAGGAGCCGCCTTTCTTCTCCACAAGAGCCCAATTTTACAGCTGTTAAGTGGAAGAAAATGTTAATTGCAGCAATATTGTTCATTGTTCGCCTTCATCTCCCTGTGTTTGTTGTCTGCAAACAAGCTGAGTTTAGCACTAATTGTTCTGTCTGTTAATTGCCTGATCTGAGAGACACCTGAATTGTCAATTTCTCCCCCCCCACCCCCACAAGTAGGCCATCCTTCCTCTTCCTCTTTTCCACCCCTCCAGGTGCCCACCGATCCCTCCAGCTGGCTCAGCCTCTCAGAACAAGATGCGGCAGCCAGGAAAAAGCCCCTGATGAGCCAGGCTTGGCAGCAGCGTGGAACTGGCACCATCCGAGCACCTGGCGCTTGGCTGCCCATCCAGGGCATGTGCTTCTTTCATCATGAGACAAATGGGAGGCAGAAAGCGGACTGGCCTAAATTGAAACTGGATTGGTCACCCAGAGTCAGAGGCCCACGGACTGGCCCCTGCGGGCCAGTTCTGGATCCAGGATCCCCTCCGATGGCAGCCTCCTGGGTCAGCTAGCCAGGGATCCCTTCTCCCGGGGAATGCAGTGGCCATAATTCTTTGGTTGCTAAGCAAAGCTGTCGCTAAGTGAAACCGACTGTGCTTATGATTTGACTTCAGCTTTTCTTTGTTTTACAGACCTGTGAAGGTCATAAATATGAGAACTGTTTTCAAAATTACTTTTCATCACCATTATAGCTGTGAATGGTCGCCAAACAAATGCTAAGGGAGGACTACCTGTGTGGTGCCCTGTGAGAGCCTATTGGCACCTGGTTCACTCAACATGCACACGGAGAGACACACACTGATGGTCTGCTTTTAGGCCTCTTCGTCCTGGCCAGCTGCTGTTCCTGGCTGCTCCTTGTCGGTGTGAACCAAATCAAAAATGCGTGTTGACAGGCGTGTAGCGTGTTTGGGAATGGCTGCTGCTTTGGATTTGGCCTTCTTGCAGACAGCACAATCCAAAAACACCTTACACCCCTTTAGATCCAAACCTTTTGTGAACTCCGGCATGAGGAGGGTCCGTCCTTTGGCCGGCAGAGCCCATGTAGCTGCCCCCCCCATGGCCTGTGATGGCCCAGCGGACAGGGTCCATCTCTGAGAGGAGGCTGTCTCCATAGTTAAATTTGGGAGGTTGCATCGCTAAGGGAATCTAGCCGGTGTTGCCGTTTTTACACAATCCAATGCGCTGGATAAAACCAGAAAAACCAGTAAACGCAGTAAACCTGGAGTGGCCTCCGCTGCTGCGTCCCCCTTCAGTGCGCAATGTCTTCCAGCCACCTTCTGGGGCCAAGAAGGGAAGAGAGAGATGTCCTGGGGCAAGCAGGTGGGGGAGGGAGCTGCTGACGCTCCCCCTTCCTCTCCCCCTCATCTCTTCTTCCCACAAGATCAGTGGTGGGATTCAGCCAGTTCGCACCTCTTTGGGAGAACCTGTTGTTAATTTTCTAAGCAGTTTGGAGAACCGGTTGTTGGAAGAAATCTTATTTTGTTTTTTCCCCACACTTTGCAGGGCTAATCCTGTAAGGAAGGCAGGAAGGAAACATTCTGGTGGTGTTTCTAGCCTAATCTTTATTGCCCTGCTTACAGAAACTGCCTCTCCATTAACCCTTATTACATTGTAACAGCTAAGGCGAAGCGCCCATTGATGTGAGTGTTGTTGAGTTGGCCACGCCCACATGGTCACATGACCACCGAACCACGCCTACCCAGCTGGTCATTAGGGCAGAGAACTGGTTGTTAAATTATTTCAATCCCACCACTGCACAAAATCCCTTTTGCAGAAGGGGCTGATTTGAATCTCTCTTCGGACACGGCTGAACAGGAGAAACCTTGATCTATTCATATTTAAGGCATCCAAAGAAGGTTAAAAAGGAGAAATGAATTGATTGGATTATATTATTTAGGGCCCTCAGTTTTGTTGCCATGTTGTGCAACTGTTTCTTGTTGTTAATGTTGCCGCTAGATTGAGATATGAGCTAAATCAACACACACACAATACCACGGGTGGATCTGGGCCTGGCTCTCTGAGCAGCAAGTGGAGTCCACCTGCCGGGTCAGCCAGGTAGGCGGGGCCCAATCCAGAGGGGCGAGGCTGAGATTAGAGAGAACCCCCGTCCCCGCAATGCAGGTCCTCCCAAGAGCCGCAGGGAGGGTGGCCAGCCGTGCCCCCTGCCAGCTCCAGGCATCCTGGATTGCTCAGCCAGACGATTGCAACTGACACTAATTGGTTCCTCTGGCCTCTCCGTGGGGGGGGGGGGCTCTTTTCCACCCTGGGAGGGGCCTCTCCCGAGCCCCAAGGCAGCCTATTTTCTTCACAATAGTTCAGAGAAATATGGGGAGCTTCCTAACAAGCTAAACTGGGCTGTCATTCCAAAGTTTAACTGAGCAGGAATTTTTCCTTCTGTTTCTCTTAAATCTCCCGTCATTTGTCTTCAAGCTGGGGAAAATCTTTTCTTTGCTGCCTTTATTTCTGATGCCCTTCAAGACACACACACACACACACACACACACACACACACAAACACACACAGAAACAGAGACAGACACACACACACACACACACACACACACACACACCTGCATCCTAAACTCCCCCCAGAGGGCCAGATCACCTCGGCTGGCATTTCCTCCATTTTCTCTGGTTCTTCAGGGTCCCTTTTACGGCAGATCAATATGAAAGCTCTGAGATATCGGCCATTCATTTGTGTTCCCTTTCCCAGCGATTCCTGACACGTGATTGACAGATATTGCCCCAGTCAGAACATTCTGGAGTCTGGACTCATTTTGCAATTTTTTCCATATCTCTGGGCAGACATGGCCGTTTCCTCCAACTATCTCCCTCCCCCTTTAAATTCCTCCTCTGTGCTGGTTCCTGGCAGCTCAGATGCAATCAGATCAAACTGCAGGAAAGCCGCCGTAATCTAAGGTAGCCATTAGCGGCTCTGCTGACTGACCAACCCATTTTGTGGAAAGGCCCTCGTGAGCTGCACTTCCTGGGTTGCACAGAGTGGGTGAAGTTAGGCTTTAAATGGAGTTGATGCTGGGGAAGGCAGGCCCTGGGCTGCCCCTGTTGTGATTCTGACCCACTTGACCGAGAGGCCAGTTTGATGGAATTAGAGCCTGAACTGCCCGCCCAGCGCAACCGAAGGACAAACCAAGAGGGCCAGATCAATGGCCGGAGATGACCTACTGAAGGCCGACCTCAGAATGGGGCACACACCACCGTGTGTCACTTACAGCTCAAACCACTCAACTGCGCTGCTAATGAGCCGCAGCCCATTCTGGGCAGCCACCCTGCACAGGGTGTGTGTGTCTGTGTCCCCATGTCCCAGGCTTGCATTCAGGCAGCCACACAACCGGAGCAGATCCTCCCGACCAACACAAGGACAACCAGGCCAGGGTGGAAGCAGAAGCTGCCGCAAAGCCAGTTGTCTCCTTTGCCCCCATGTCCGTCTCAGCAGGACCTTCACACCCACCCACACAACTAGAGGTGTGTGGCATGCGTCTCCTCCGGTGTGATCCTCCCACGGGACAAAGGGGGCACCTGTGCAGGCATGCAGCACGCTTGGCATCCAGGCTCCAAACAAGAACATTGACACTCCAAACGGTCAGAGCATTTCTGCCTCCAGAACACTTTATAGATCGAGAGCTCAAAAATGCCTCCCTTGGGAAAAAAGGCCTTTTAAGTGGACCGTCCAGGGGAGGACGCTGAGCCTGCACCCACCCCGGGGTTTCAGGCCACCTCAGGAGGCCTCAGGCAACACAACGGGGTCTTAACGCATCACAGCTCTCGATTGGGAAGGTGCCGACAATCTGTTACACACAGACACACACACACACGTCCTCTGCGTCTACACAGCCACCTTCTCTTCCCCTCCCCCCTCCCCCCCACATTTAAATTCCACGTTGGCCTGCAGAAGAGACCCACGGCAGCTCATGAAAGCCGATGCCTCTGAATGAAAGGTGCTAATTTGAGAAGGTGCTTCCAGGGCAGCTTCTTCTGGTCTCCAGCTCAGATGTGAAGGCCATGTGGACAGCAGGCCTTCAAAAGACAGGAGGAAGATCTTTGGAGTCCCTTCCAACTCAAGAAGTCTGTAATTCTCTGGCTTGTAAAATTCCACTGAGTGACAGTGTACACACAACCCCTCCAAAATACCCCAAATGGAACCCCAGTCATGTTTAAGACCCTAGAACTAAGGAGAACTTTCCTAACAGTTGGAACAATCGATCAGTGGAACGGCTTCCCTCCAGAAGTTGTGGTTGCTCCCATCACTGGAGGTTTTTCAGAAGAGACTGGACAGCCATTTGTCTGGAATGCTATAGGGTGTCCTGCTTGGGCAAGGGGTTGGACTAGGAGACCTCCAAGGTCCCTTCTAATTGTTGCATTTGGGGAAGTCTTAGAAAAGTACCTCAGAGATCCTTGAAAATATCCTCACGCAATGGGTTTACAAAGATATGGAGAAGGCGGTAATTAGTGGAAGCCAGAATGGATTTCTTAAAAACAAGTCATGCTGGACCGATCTTGTTAGTTTGACAGCAAGTGAATTAGTAAGCCAAGGGAATGCTCTGAACATCATAGATACACACTTTGATAAGGCACCCGATGTGGTGGACTCCTTGGTGAGAAGCTGCCTGGGGTGGGTGGTCTTGCTGCAAGATGGCTTTGCAGGTGGTTGAACAGCTGTGCCTCATGGGGGCTTGTCAATGCATTTGCAGTACACGGGGAGAGGCAGGCGGAGGGTCCCCCGGGGGCTTTGTCTTGGCCCTGGGGCTCTTCAACATTTTGATCAATGACTTGGATGAGGGGATGGGAGGGGTTCCCAGGGGATTGTCAGATGACACAAGCTGGGTGTATGTGCAGTTGCTCAGAAGAGAAGCTCAAGGTTTGGCTTAGAGTATCGGTCCCAACAAAATGCGGTTCCATGTCAAAAATAATTAATAAAGTTCTACGCTAGGCAGGAAACAGCAGCTGACAGGTGCGAATCTGACGGCACCTGGCTCAGCATTTCTTCTGGGGGGAGGTTCTGGATGTGCTCTGAACTTGGGGTGGATCTGTACTTGGGGGGAGAATGAAGCTGCAACCAAAGAGCCAATGCTAACTATGCCATGTCAAAATCATAGGAAGGGACAGCTGTGCTCTATGGCGCACTGCGGATACTCTGCCCACTTCTGGATGCCATCACAATGGGGAAAACAGAGCTAAGAAGGAAAGCGTAGGCTGCACAACTCCTCCCCTTGTGGACAGGTCAACTCTTTGCTGAATCCCATCAGACCCACGGTGACCCTCCCTGCCCAGACAAGCCCCCCGCCCCATGCCTTCCAAGACTCAGCCTGGAAGGCCCCACAGCTGCTGGAACAGAGATGGAGGGCAGCTGAGGAAAGACCAGCAGAGAACCCCCAGCCTTCTGAGCCCTGGTGGCGCAGTGATTAGAGTGCAGTATTGCAGGCTAATTCTGCTCACTGCCAGCAGTTCGATCCTCACCAGGTTCAACGTTGACTCAGCCTTCCATCCTTCCGAGGTCAGTAAAATGAGGACCCAGATTATGGGGGCAATATATGCTGACTCTGTAAACTGCTTAGAGAGGGCTGGAAACCACCGTGAAGCGATATATAAGTGTTATTGCTATTGCTTCCCTCCTGCTCAACTGATGGCCTCCACGCTCCACCCTTCCCAGTCGGCTCCCTCCTGGAAGCCCCCATAACGGAAAGGACCCTGGCCATGTTGACAAGGGGCCGCTCAGCTGGCCAGTCCTTCAGCTCCCCAGGAATTCCTGCCTTGTCTTCTCTCAGCCTTGAGCTCCTTCCTTCAGTGTTTTCCAGGGTAACCACAATGCAAGGGGGGCGCTGATGAATTTGAAAGGATGCAAGGAGAGAAATAAAATGGGGAAGGGGGATTAAATCTTGAGAAAATCCGAAAGAAGAGAAAACTGAGTGGAGACAGAAGTCTGTTCCCAAGAGGAGGAGAAGTGGCTTTATCCAGCAGGCTCCCAAGATAAGACAAGTAGCAACGGGTGGAAGCTCAACAGAGAGAGTGCAAAATTTGCAACCAGGAGGCATATTCTGCCAATGGGAAGCTTGAGGCAGTGGAGCAGCCTGCCTCCTGGGGAGGGGGGGGGGGAATGCTGCGCCACTGAAGGTTTTAAAGAGAAGGTCAACAGCCATCTGTGTAGGATAGCATGAGGAGAGGGTAGTAGTGTCCTGGTCAAGGCAGAGACTAGGAGTTCTAGTCCCACCTTAGGTATAAGTATGAAGCCAGCTGAGTGATACTGGGCCAGTCCCTCTCCATCAGCCTAGGGAGAAGAAGAAAAGGGCAGAACATTTCCAAAATCTTGCCAAGAAAACTGCAGGGACTAGTTCATGAACTGCCCAGGAGCCAATACTGACTCAAAGGCACATACACAACAAAAGAGGAGGAGCCCAGTCCTGGACAGAGGGTTGGACTAGACTAGAGGATCTCCAAGGTCCACTTCCAACCTCCTATTCTATTATCGCTGCCTAGTGGGTGGGTTAAGCATGCCGTGTGAACCCTGCCGCAGAACCTGGCCGAGCTCTAGAGAGGAAGGGGCGACCTTTGCCGGCTGAGGACCCCGAGGGGCGCCAGGGAGGGGGAGAGCAGGCCAATGGGACGGAACGAGCAAAGCCGCCAATCCACTAAATCAGCTAAATATAGTGACTCGAAGCCCCCGCCGAGCATTAATGAAAGCCTTGAATTAGAGGCACATTTGAGTCTTTGATGGACGGTATAATTTGAGAGTCTCGCTCACTGACGTCGCCCACTTCACCGGCCGCCGCCTTTTTCCTGCCTTTCAGGCTTTCTCGGGCGACGTGCCTGCCGAGGGGAGGAGGGGAGGGGAGGAGGGGAGGGGAGGGGAGGGGAAAAAGAGGGCGTCGGCTGTCCCCGCCCCTTTCTCCTGCCCACCAATTGGAAAGGTTTGCCGGCTTTGCCGCGGGGGCGGGGGCGGGGGCGGAGGCGGCCTGACCGTGGCGCGGCAACTGGCCGAAGAGGCTCCGGGGCGGCGCGAGCGTTTCGCGGCCAAGGCTGGGCAGGTTTCGGTAGCTGAGGACCCCGCGGGTCGGAGACCACGAGGAAAGGCCGCCGGCCGGCGCTGCCCTGGGCGCGCCTGGTAAGTCAGGAGCTGCCGGGAAGCCGAAGCCGCCGCCTCGACCGGACGCGCCAGCCTTCCTCTGCGCCAGCCCCGCCGCGCCAGAGGAGACTCGAGCGGCCCGAGGGCCGAAGCCGAGACGCCGTCTTCGCCCCGCCGCTCGCCTCGGCCAGCTGCTTCTACCCGACGCCCCTTGGCAGGCGGCAGGGGGCGCTTGCCCTCCATGGTGGCCCCTGCGGGCGGAGGGGGGGTCTCCTGGGGCGGGGGATGCGGAAGGAGGGGCAGAGGGGCGCCCAGTGAAGGAGAGGGGGGATCAAGGGAGTTGAAAGTGCTTCCCAGCGAAACGGGGGGCCGCCTCCAGGGCCCGCGGGGAGAGCCCGACCTTCAGGAGAAAGGAGGAACCGGTCTCTTCTGGGCTCCGGCCTTCAGGGCGGAATTCCGAGCGGTCGGTCGGCTTCCAAGGGCAAGACGGAAGGTCGGGCATTTGGAATCGGCACCTGTGCAGGTGCCAGGATGAGCTCTGGGTGGCTTTAGCCTGGAGAAAAGACCCCCGGGCGGACGACGGACCGACAGCCCTCTTCAAAGAGCCCACCACCTGCTCCCAGCAACTCCCCAGGCTGCCTAAAATTGGCCACTGGTGCCAAATGCAGGTGGGCTCAGGTAGAGGCCGAGGGTCTTGGGTGTCCTCCTTGAGCACAGGTTGGAGGCAGCAGTGGGAGGTAGCTGCCCCAAAGGCCAGCGCTATCTTGGGTGAAATGCCGGGTGCATAAAGTCCACGTCCCAGAAAGCAATAATTCCCCTCTACTCTGACCAGACCCCATTTGGAGTCCTGAGTCCATTTCTGGACATCTTCAATCCAGTCACAAATTGAAGCAACTTCAGAGGAGGGATGACGATGATGATGATGATGATGGAGGAGGAGAAGGTTCAGGCAAGGCTTTGTAAGGAACTTGTGAGCTGGTGGACCAATCTGCCCCGTTAAGTTGTTCCCCCCCTCTGAAGGAGGAAGCTGATGGCCATTGCTCAAAATGCTTCACCCAAGAAGAGCTCGAATTGGATGACCTCTGAGGTCACTCCCAACTCTCTTGCCATGGTCACTGCCAGTAGAAAGAGGCTATGTGGCAGCCCCTCCCGTAGCCCAGGTCCTCATACCCCGGGCTAATCTGGATACCTCAGCTCAAAGGCTTATGTCGGACTCCTGGTTTCACGATCTGTGGTGGAATGTAGCCTGGGTTTCCAGGAGGGAGGGGCTGCTTTCCAGAGGGCAAAGAGACAGCAGGAGAATGAGCCCAGAGGATATCTGGAGGTATGTGGATAGTTGCTTTAGTCTGGCAAGATGCTGTCTGTAGGTGAACAGCAAAGGAAACGACTCTGAAAGTGTCATTCTTGGTTCTTGGACCACGACAGCATCCTGGGTGCCACCCACATCCCTTCATCTGGAGGTGGGAGGGTAGTAGGGAAGGGCGGGAGGGACCTGTATCTTTCTCCCTGACTGCAGAGGGAAAGGAGCTTCTCTGCTGGGTTGCTTGAGTGCAGGCTCCCCCAGCAGTTGGCCGGAGAGCGGCCGGGGGGGGGGGGGCTGTGTAGAAGAATGGGGTAACCCTGCCTTCCCCTCCCTCCAACCTTAGTTCTGGGAAGAGTGTGCTTCTGGCCACCTCCGAAGGGCTAAGAATAAAGCACCAATATTCCCCAGCTGGCTTCCGGTTCTCTGTAGTGACTCCCAGCCACATCACGTCTTTGGGCCCAATTTCTGGGAATCCTGGCCCCATGCCCAGAACTGGAGGCAGGCAGGGAAGTGCCAAGAAGGCTAAAATGCTTGGACGGATTTTAAAGCTTCTCATTCAAACTCCAAATGTCAGGACTGCATCATCGGAGCGAGCTGCCTTTGCACATGGCGTGAAGGTTGGTTGGCTGGCTGCCAAGCGATGCTGGTATGAGCAGCTGGAGAACTCTACCTAAGTACGAGCAGGACAGTGGCGGAACTGGTGTTCTCACCTTCTCGGGGGCGGCTCTGAGCAAGTGGCCAGCAAATAACGGGGTTAAAATAGATTTCATGGGGTGCAAAATGGCTCCCCCTGAGCCCAACTTTGGGGCAGTGACTGATGGTTGGTCTGTCTCTGCTTGATTGCAAAGATGGCTTCCGTTGCTCTTCCTTGGGTTGGGTCCCAGCCTGTGGATTGGGGGGATCCCCATTCTCTTCCACAATGACCTCTGTCTGCTGGCAGTCCAGTGAAGGGGATGCCCTTTCTGCGCCTGGGGCTCTGGGCTAATTGGCAGAGGCAGGGCCAGCCGCTTTGGCAAAATCTGTGGTGTGGGGGCAGTCTTTGGGTGGGGGGTAAGCTGCAAGGAGGAGAGGATTACAGTTTCCCCAAAGGTTGCAACGAACAGTTGAAATTGCAGCCTCTGAAGAGCTCTGTTGATTCTTTTGAAAATCTTCCAGACACATTTCATGGCGGAAAAAATAAAAGTTAAGCGTCACCGTGACAGACGTAAACTTCATAATTGTTTCTCTTACTCTCCCTGCACTAAATTCCAAGAGCTCCATGGGGGATTCAGAGGGAGTTGGTGCCTGCAAATGCCAGCCAGGAAAGTCACATGCTGGCCACACGTCCACCTTCCCCGCCCCCCCAAAGTCAGAAGATCTCTGGGCAAGAAGTGGACATGAAAGAGAGGCTGAGTAATTTGAGTAAGATTGAAATGTAAAAAAAAAGAAAGAAAGAAAGAAAGAAAGAGAGGCTGACAGGATCTGTTTTGTTAGCAAACGGTCGCTCGGGGGCTGCTACGATTGAGTGCGGGGGGGGGGAGGTGTCCCTTTGTCACAGCCGCTTTCCACTCAGAGTGAGGCCTCCAGTGCAGGCCCTCCATTCCAATCCTGGCGTAGGACTGCGGAGTTCCTCCAGAAGGGGCTTCCTTTGCCTCTCCACCCATCTCGCTCTGGGACTCCCAGACCCATAGGGCTGAGTTTGGAAGCCAGAAAGAGCCCAGAATCAGTTCCCCACTCCCCTAGGAAGGAAGGAAGTTCACAAAGATCTCAGTCCTTCGGAGAAGCTTCCCCAGGTCCAAAGTGGTGGCCGATGGAAGAAGGGGAGGCTCAGATCCAGGGAAGAGGGTGGTCAGGTGACTGGGCCCTGGAGGGCGGGGGGCCTTTGCAGCCCTCACCCAGCAATGGAGGAGGAGAGCCTGGGGGATGACTGGGGGGACCCTGGCAGGGATGGGGCTTAAAGGAGAAGCAGGAAACAGGTCTCAAGGCCAGGAGCCCCCAGTGGGTGGGAGAGGAGAGGCTTCGTTCCCCCACCCCTCAAAGGCCCAAGAAGGGCAGGGTGATATGCAGTTGCGGTTCCAACTGGGGGTCTGTGCCAGAGAAGGGGGTTGCTGAATTGGGCACAGCAGCGCCACTGGAAGAGGAAAATTGAGAAGGGGGACGATCCCCCAGGGACCCATAGGTGGGTCCAGATCCTGCCCCAAATTGTCTTGGAAGGGCCAGGCTGCCTTCAAGGAGAAACTGGAGCTTCTTAGGAGCCAGTTGGGAGGGAGGGAGTCACCGTCCCCACCAGAGATGCCAGGTAGGGCCTGCCATTTGGAGAGCCTGGGGGGGGGAGGGGGTGTAGAAGCCACAAGATCAGAAGCAGAAATGGGCAGCGGTGGGGGTAGCGCTCTTCACTTAAGAAGTCCTGTTTCATTTTGTATCAAAACCCTTTTTAAAACATGTGAAATATGGCTTTTATAATAAAGCTTCCTACAAGAGAGATGTCCTGCCTGAATTTTCATGAAAACCCCAAGCCGCCGCAGCAGCCCCCAGCCCAGCAAGCAGCGGGAAAAGGCTGAGCCGCTCTGGCTGAGGGCGATGTGCACTGGCTGGCTGGCAGGGCGGCCGGCTGTCCTTGGGCCGGGTTCACGCAGCACATGGAGCCCTTAACCCAGAAGAGCCAGGCACAAGGGCTGGGTTGCGTAACAGCACAATGTGACAGCCAGGGTCACAAAACACACAGAGGGAAGGGCCGGGTTCCCACAACACACTCCAGACAAACTGCCCCCTTTCAGCTGCACAGATGGGTTTTGTGCAGCAGCGGATTATGGGGATGGATGAGGCTGAGGACGATGGGGTTGGTGTGCCTGTAGCTATGCAATTACATTTATGCGCCTATGTGTGTACACACACACACACACACTTCCCGGCCTACAAATCTGCTTGCTGCCTTCTCCTTTTAACTGTGACGTGGCTGGTGAGTGGCCGGCACTATTGATGGATTGATGGATGGATGGATTAATTAAAATCTGCTACATGCTTCCAAGCAGACCTCCCGTGCTCGGTTGTGAAAATACCAGCTGGGAGTGAGGTGGGAGAGCTCAAAAGGGGTGGGGGGCTCCTCCTGAGGGTCTCTGTTCCCTAGGGGGAAATGGGCTGCCCCTCCCTATAGCCAGGTGGGGTTGGCGACTCTTCCGGGTTGGGTGTGTGTGTGTGTCACAATTTCTTGGGATTGGCCCCTCTCTGATGTGCGTAAACCCCCCTTCCAGCTAATGGGAGTCTTGGGGGTCGGGGGGGGGGAGGGAAAGGACAGGGCTGAAGGCAGCTTCTCTGGGGCAGGCAGGAGAAGGGCATCATCTGTTGGCAGGCGGGAAAAGGGGGCTGGAGGGGAAGAGCTGTCCCCCTCCTGCCATTGGGGTGTCCATACATCACCTTTACTCCATGGGTGAGAGAACTCGAGTGGTTGCATTCACAGAATACACTATGCTTACGTGTGTGTGTGTGTGTGTGTGTGTGTGTGTGCATGCACCTCAGAGCCAGCCATTTGGGCTAGTGTATAACACATTTATAATTTAGCCAGCATTGTGCAGAAAAATGGGTCAGCTCCACAACAAGCCTTCTTCTGCCGGGTGTTGTCTCTGGAGAGGCCTCCCTGCCAGCTGCTGGAGTCTCGGGGAGGCCCCCACCCATGGGTCCTGCGTGGCTCCTCTCGAGTGGGGAGAAGGCCACGGCTCTCCTGCAGCAGGGCCAGGCTGCCTTTCCCCCATTGTTTCTCCCTTGGTGAGGTGGGAATGTGCATGTGTGGTGGGAGGGAGGGGGGACCAGAGTGTGCAGCTTTGCAGTGCATCTTAACTGGAGCTTCCTGGGCGCCTTTTCACTTGGAAATGCCCGGGAGAGGAAACTCAGCCTGAGAGAAATGCTGTTTGGAAGCCATGCAGATCTCTGCAGAGTGCCTGGGCACCCGAGGCGAATGTCTTGCGCCTCCCGCCCATCTGGAGGGCCCAGCTCCCCGCAGTGCAGCCCCTTCCCTCCCAGAAGTCCCCGAGGCAGCTCCCAGCCCAGCCCAGCCCAGCCCACATGGCTGCCTTTGTCCGGTGGGACTCTGCCTGCCTCCTCCAGCAAAATTTCCCCCCTTCCTTTCTGCTGCTGGTACCACTCCCATCCACACACACACACACACACACACACCGGTCTACCTCATGTGGCCTTTGGCTTCCCAGCACCTGGGAAGGTGGGGCTCCAGCTTCCCTGTCCAGTGCAAGCTCTGGCTGGCAAGCCTCCTGCAGGCTGTTGGAGGTGCAGAGCCCTCACCCAGCAAGGTAGGACCTCTGCATGACACAAAGCTCTGAAGGGCAGGCAGAACTGGCCCAGGGAAATTCCTTCCAGGCAGCCCCTTTCGGACTCTTCCTTCCTTGTGGTGCCTGCCACTCACTCTGTCCTCTTTTGGACCGGGGGGGGGGGCACAGAGTGACAGAGAAGAGGCTCCCTCCAGTGGGGGAGAGGAGAGGCTGAGCCCTTCTCTCCCCCCTCCTCTAAAGCATCTATGTCAGGGCCGGTGTGGGGGGGTGTCTGCTGATTCAAGATGCTCTCCTGCACCAGAGGCTCAGAAGAAGCTCAGTTGAAACCCTGCAAGATGGTGTGTGTGTGTTTGATCTGGCTTGATCCCAATTCCAAATTTGTAGCTGGGATGTTGCCCCCCCGCCCCCTCCCAGCACTATGAAATATGTCCCTCTGCTAAAGCAGCTGGGCAGGCAAGGGCGTGAGGGGCAGTTCCAGCCTCAGCTTCAGCTCTTGACAGCCACAACTCACATCCTCATCACCTCCCATTAAACTCTGCTGGGGGTGAGTTGGAAGTGAATTCAACCAAGAAGCCTGGGTCGATGAAAACAGAGACTTTATTAAAAGAAAATAATAAAAACTATTTTTGCACAATAGGGTGGGTATAGCCCAGCAGATCTCAACAGAGGAGTTTTAGCCAGGAAGCCGCACCTAAAATTTCAAAAGCATTACATTTTATAGTTCCCTATCCCAACGGCCCATTTCCCTGGACTTATTGGACAGGCCCTCTGGGGTTTCGGCTAATCCAAGATGCCTCAAAGGAATACATTATCTCTCTCTTCGTTTTCTCAGATTACTTTCTCTTCAGCACCTCCCGTACCTCTCCGTACCTGTCCATTACACATCTACATAGCATCTCCCAGTTTTAAGGAATGTCTCCGTGCACCCTCAGCAGGGCCCCCCTCCTATGCCAAAGAACAGGATAATGCCCACGTGTCCTTCTCCAAGCATATGCACCACAGACATGGGAGAAAAGTTCCCCAAAGCTTATACTTTTACATTAACTACATTGTAAAACTCAGTCGTATTTAGATCTTAATGCAGGAAGGATACAATTGATTTCATACATATGTTTTTACAGAGGTACATGTATTATAAATGCTTAACAAATTAATGCTTAAATGGAAAATACTTTTGTAGCAACCTAACATATATTGCACGATAGAACAAGAAGTTTCTATTCAATTATTACTATTCCCTTCATTACTATTTTATTTTTGAATTCCCTTATATCCTACAGGTGGGAGGACTGGCAACTGCCAACTGGTATGACTAGCCACATCTGGACTGTTGAAAGGGGTGGCTGCAGCTTCTGCAGTGTTGCACTGGTGCAGTGAAGGCTCCCATAGCGAGGGCACTGAGACTTATATACCACTTCCCAGTGCTTGGCAGCCCTCTCTAAGTGATTTACAGAGTCAGCATAATTTCCCCCAACCATCTGGCTCCTCATTTGAGCAACCTCAGAAGGACGGAAGGCTGAGTCAACCTGGAGCCGGTCAGGATCGAACTCCATACTGTGAGCTGTGCCACCAGGGCTCTACCAGTATGTTCCCAGCCCAGGCCAAATGGCAACTTACCTCTGAAGGCCAGGGGCTCAGCACCCAGGTACTCCCAGGACCATCACTCTCAACCTGGCCATTTCTTCCTGGAGGAGTGCTTGGAGACCCCCCTCCGTCCCAGGTGAGGTGAGGGGCCTCCAAGGCTTGCTTGCCACATCTCCTGGGATCACCAAACCCCTTCAGAGGGGTTAAGAGGGGCATTTAGCCTGCCTACTATACTGGCCTCCTTTCATGGCTGCTTCCAGTAAGCCTGTGAAATAATCTTGACTGTATGTCTGTTTGTCCTCTGGGGAGTCTGTGCTGCTCTAACATTGAGAATCAGAAAGGAGGAAGCTGAAACTTCCTGCAAAAGGCACTGATCCACTCATACCTGAAGATATGAAGGGGGGGGGCTTGGAAAGCAATGCCCTCCCCCAGCTAGGGGGCCTTGTGCTGGATGGCCCTGCTCATGTAGGAGGCCTGGGGCTGCATCATCTTCTCCTGGCTCCTCCGGATCCCTCCCTCCCGCCCACTCCCCCCCCGCCCGGCCCTGCCAGCCAGGCCCCTGCCCCTCCTTGGCACTGCCAAGGTGTTGTGGAGGGGGGTGACAATCAATCAGCAGGAGGGGCTTTCAGAACCTTGGCAGAGTCCCCCGCCATATGTCTCCTGGAGCTGCAACGGCTGCTCAGGGGCTGCGGCATTTGTGGCTGGCTCCGAGGGAGGGGCCGGGGGGTGCAGCTGGCAGCTTCCTTGCACTGCAGGGGTCGGCTAGTTATGGTGAATCTGGGGAAGGGGCAGGAGGAGAGGGTGGCCCTAGGGCCCTTCTCGGGGACTGAGTCCTCGCCCTTTTATTTGGGTCTGTATGTGTGTGCTCGGGGGGGGCTCTTCTGTTCTTCCCTCCATGCAGGAGCATCTCCAGCTGCTTCGGCCAGCTGTGGAGAAGCCCATCTGGTTTGCCAGAGGTTGCAGTATATCTGGGGCAGACCCCCTCTCTCAGCTGCTGGGTGTGTGTGTGCAAATTACCCAGCCCCTCTCTTGCAGAGGCCGCTTCTACCTGGCCCCTTCTACGGCTGGGAAGGCACCTGGCATTGCCCGCTTGCTCTGGTCCTTATGAGTATTTGGGATTGTGCCAATCTGGCACTGCACAGGAGGGGGACAGGAATCGGATACCACTGGCTGTGTGACCAGGGGGTGGGGATTTACAGGTTGCTGCTGCTGCTCTTCTCTGTGTTTCTTATTGGGGCAGCCCCATTATGCCTTCCCCACAGCTCCCTTGGCCTTCCTATTAGCAGAAGTGGTTTTCCCTCCCTCTCTCCCACAGGTCTGCATGCCCATTAGCCTGACAGGTTCCCCACAAGGGTGAGGCAGAAGGGACCCCCCCATGCCCCCCCCCCATGTGCCCCTTTTCCCATAGAAGCGGTGGGGGATTCTTTCTGAAGCCGGTTCTGGTGCACTTGCAAAAGGCCGCTTGCCCTGAGTCCAGGTACAGTCTGGCTGACGGCACAAGCTCCTCCCTGTCTGGAGCTCCTCCTCTGCACCCACAGCTGTTAGGGGAGCCATTTCTGGACCCAGGTTCAGCCCATTTTCAGAAAATCACTACATCTCCATTGGGAGACAGCCTCACAGCATGTGGGCACGGGCCCTCTTCTTGGAGAACTGGGAAAATAACCGAGGCCTCTGTTCCCAGTGATCCATCGTGCCCAGTGAGCGATCCCACCCTCTGCAAGAGAAGGGCAATGTATAGCTGCCCTCTTGCCTGCAGGCCACCCCTGGCAGGAGGGGATGTGAGGGATCTCACGAAGAACGATGGTTCGTTGAGAGCGCTTCCAAGGAAAGTCATCGAGGTGAGTCCTCCGTTGCCTCGGTAGGGGAGTTGGGAAGGCTGGAGCCCCCAGGGTTTCTTCTGGGACTCTCTGGAGATGTGGGTCCTAGCTGTGGGGCTCCGGACTGGATGCCCCTCCCTGTTGGTCTCCTGGGGGTAGTGAGGGAGGCTGGCTGCCCCCAAGATTGAGGCCGTGGTCATCGTGGTCTCCAAGGCTGTAACCAGGACTTGGATTGCAGCTCTGATGCCCGCTGCAGCAGATGTGGCCGGGCAGACTTCGAGGCGTGCCGGGGGGGGGGGGGGGGGGGGGGGGTTACAGGCTTTGGGGGGGGGGGGGGGGGGGGGGGGGGGCGAGCAGTTTGCATGCTGTTCGGCTGGCTGCCATCGGTTGCTGGGCCTCGTGGCCTAGCTGAGGCCCACCAAGCCTCGCTGGAGTAGGTGGCCTGGGAGCCGCCATGTTGCTTCCGGTTGGCCCCAGAAGCTGCAGGTCGCGATTTGGCAGGAATTTTCCCACCAAAAGCTCCGGGGCCCTGGGGGCCCCCAGGGTGGCCGGCGCCATGTTGGGGAGCCTCCTGGGCGCCAGGGAAAGACTTACCTGGTGTCTGGAGGTCCCCTGCGCTGGTGTCCCCCACGGCTTGGCTCCTGGCATCCCTCCTGGCCTGGTCCCTGACCGCATCCCCGGTGTCCTGGCAGTTCTGGGTGGACTGCTGGCCTTCCACACCTTCCTCTGTTGCTTGCAGCTGCAAGGAAGCGTGCGAAGGGGTCCTTGCATTCCGCTGGGTCCTCTGGAGGCATAGAGATCATCTGTACCTTCCTCTGGATCGAAGCTCGCATCAGGGACTGGATGCAGGGCTGCCAACCTTGCTTGGAGACCCCTGGTCATAACTGGGAAAGTCCTGCCATCCATCTCCGAGGGGTTCTTGCTGGAACCTCCTGGCATCTTGCTTCTGCTTGCTTGGAAGTGTTGCCTTCAAACCATCCTCTGCTACCACTTTGTGAGGGATCTCATGAAGAACGATGGTCCGTTGAGGGCGCTTCCAAGAAAAGGCAGCACGCAAGGATGCAATTAAGTTAAATCTTTATTTAAAAATAAAAGTAGGCAAATATAAATTCCCTGGCAAGGAAGCATCCATGCCTGGATTGAGCCCATGGGTCAGTCCCATAGGAGAGTAGAACAAGAGCGGGTAAAGCACGTGAGCAAGGAAGGGCAGCCCCTGTGCAGGGGGTCTTACAAGGGTCCCTGGCCCCTCCCTTACCAATGTGTGAGGGGGCCAGAGGGCCATTAACTTTCTCCAATGGGGCTGCAGGGGCCGGAGCCCCTTGACCCACCAGTGGGATCAAAAGTCCCTCTTTGCTCCCATCAGGTGGCCTTTGAAGAAACTGCCATGGCTGGCACAAAACACCTAACAGGGGAGGTGGAGCTTCCCCCCCCATCGTTTCCCCTGAGGGCATCTGCAGCACGAAGGACAGCACACTGGCAGAGCAGGGCTCTGTTGCTTTGGCCAGCCTGCTTTTGTGCAGCTGTGGGGCTGCTGGGCTGCCCTTGGGGGTGTTAGCCGGGCAGTGCCTTTGGGCCAGAGGTCGAGGCAAGGGATCATCCGCCCCACCCCCCATGTCCCTCCTGCCAGAAGGGCCTCGGTGGGTTTCTGAGCTCTTTCCTGGGATTTCTGCTGAAGCTCTCAGTGGGGAGACAGCTCTGCCAATGCCCCCCCACCCCTGGTCTTCGGGGGGTGGTCTTTGTGCTCTTTCAGAGAGAGCCCTCCCATACCTGGAACTTCACAGGAGTGATGGTCTCACTGGCTGCGATGACAACCACACCTTGAAACAGTTGCCTTACCCTTCCCCCCTCCCCAAGAGCTGAGGGCTCTTCTTCACCAGCCAATCATGTGTCCCCAGAGGGGTCTGCCTCCAAGGGTGTCGTCCCCCCGGGCAAGGCTGGCAGGCAGGAAGAGGGGCCGCCCTGGTCCTCGAGGGATGATAGAGGCAGCCCAGAGCAGCAAACCCAACTGAGGTTCTGTCTGCCACCCTTTGCCCACCCACTCCTGGGATGGGAGGGGCAACCCCCAGCTGCTCCTGGCGGTGGGATAGCAGCCACCTGGGGTGAGGTGGGGGGACAGGACTTTGTTGAGTCCTTAGCTGTCCTCCCCCCTCCCACTACTGGGCTGGATCCTTTGACAATGCCAAGGACATTCAGGGAGTGTGTGTGGGGGTCTGCTTTCTGATCACTCCCCCCACTCAGCTCGGTTTCCAGGTAAGAAATAATAAGATAGAAAAGCCGAAATGCCAAACAATTGAGTTTCCCCACCCCCCACCCCGCTTTGCTCTCCTTGTTTCCAGGACACCCACATGCTACTCCATAAATCGCCTTTTGAACTTTCTTTTTTTTTAGCATGTTTTGATTGTGAACTATATAACAAGCAACAGCAACAATAAAATGCATCAGTGATTTTACAGGAGGGGAAAACACAGACAGGGATTCAAACAACCAGAAGAAGAAGAAATAAACCATTAAAAAGGAAAGATGAGATCCATGTAGTATCAATGTAAGATGAATTCAAGCCAGGAAGACATTGTTAAAGCTACCTGGACGTCTCACTCCCTCTTCTCAGTTTCTGGAGGGCCTTTCAGCTTCTGCTTTGGAGAATCTCCTCCATCCGAGGTCAATTTTCACCCATTTGTCATGGGATTCGGTCTCCTGCATTCTCCCCAGAGGACTGGCTTCTTGGAGACAAGGCCTTCTCCATGCTCTTGAGCAGGGCTCTCCATCTTGGCAACTTTAAGACTTGTGGACTTCAACTCCCAGAATTCCCCAGCCAGCTATTCTGGGGAATTCTGGGAGTTGAAGTCTTAAAGTTGCCAAGTTTGGAGAGCACTGCTCTGAAGTGCCCCCTTCCCTCATTCTTGACCTTCTCCTTGCTTGTTTTTCCCTCACTCTTCTCCAGTGCCTCCTTTCCCGTTTCTCTTAACATGCCCCACCCCAGGAAGGAAGGAAGGAAGGAAGGAAGGAAGGAAGGAAGGAAGGAAGG
>WNWU01000128.1:612376-652099 GCA_012654045.1 Ptyas mucosa
AAGGAAGGAAGGAAGGAAGGAAGGAAGGAAGGAAGGAAGGAAGGAAGAGG
This sequence comes from Ptyas mucosa, assembly GCA_012654045.1. Classification (NCBI taxonomy): domain Eukaryota; kingdom Metazoa; phylum Chordata; class Lepidosauria; order Squamata; family Colubridae; genus Ptyas; species Ptyas mucosa. The sequence goes on from WNWU01000128.1 coordinate 612,427, forward strand.
GGTGTCAGCGTTCCAGAAAACCCCATTTGCATTGAAGCTTCCGGCCTAATATGGCTTCCAAGGCTGATAAGGGGCAGACGGAGATTCTGTCAGGCCTATTTTTTGTGCCTCTTTCGACATTAATTCACTGACTGCTGCTTTCCCCAAGCATTTGAAATCTTGAAATGTCTCTATTTTCCCATCTTTAATAAACTTTTCACTATGTTACACAAATTCATTTACTCGCTCTAATTGTTCCATCATATGTGCATAACTAGCGACCATTTACTCTGTTTTCCCTGTCAGACGCAATTACCCCAGTCTTGGCCACGTTTATTTTCTAGTGCCTGTTGCATCTATTTACCATTTGCTGGCCAAGGACTTGGCATTGCCTGCTTCCTTCCAAGGTGCGGCTGAGTCATGACCTCCTCTGAAGCCATCCCGGGACTCCCTTCCCTTCCCATCCGGAGACAGCTGCTTGGTCTCCTTTCAAGCTTCCTGCGCAGACCTGAACTCCTCCCATCTCCCTTGGGCATGGTTCCTATCCCGGGGTGGGAGCGGTCATCCTGGTGAGGTCTGCATTCGCATCCAACATCCCATAATTCTCCAGTCGGACTCTTGACATAGGCAGCCCTCCAATCGCAACCATTCATTTTGTGACCATTCAAAGCTACAGCAGCCCTGCAAAAAAGTGACTTATGACCTTTCTTCACACTTACGACCATTGCAGCATCCCCATGGTCACATGATCAAAATTCAGATGCTTGGCAATGGATTCATATTTATGACAGTTGCAGTGTCCCGGGGTCACGTGATCCCCTTTTGTGACCTTCTGATCAGCAAAGTCCATGGAGAAAGCCGGGTTCACTTAACAACCTAACTTAACAGCTGCAGTGATTCGCTTAACATCGGTGGCAAGAAAGGTCATAAGATGGGGCAAAACTCACTTAACAAATGCCTCGTTTAGCAACATAAATTTTGGGCTGAATTGTGGTTTGTAAGTCAAGGACTACCTGGATTAACATATCTACAGTAAACTTTCTGTGAGATGCCCATGCCGTTCTTAGTAACCAGCTCAAGAATAAAAGCCCTGGAAAGATTTCTCGGTTTCCTGCTCGTGGCTCCCTCCTTGGCTCTCTGGATCCCCGGTGCCAATGACCAGTCCCCCCCTGTCTGCCGCCCCCAGGGCAATTTTCCCCCTCCTCCAGTCCGTCCTTCCTTTCCTGCAGCCTTCCCCTTTTCAGTCTTCTCTTGTCAAGTGTGACTTTTTCCCATCCCTGCTTTTTGGATGAAATATTTATAGCATTCAATTTCAATTCAACGGTTCAGAATATTACTCTAATTTCTATACAAATCTCTGAAGCCCTAACCCTCCTCCCAGCGTTCTCTCATTTTAATTTCCCCTGAAATGATTTCAAGGTTTTTATTCTTAATCCCGTTCATTCAGCCGGAGGCTTCTTACGTCTTCCTCTTCACCGACTTCCAAAATATGTTTTTATTTCCATCAAAATTGTTCTGCATTTTCTTGGCCTCTTGTCATCTTAGCTGTTCCTCGGCTGCCGTCTCTGCAAATCTCCTTTTCCGCATTTCCTCAGTTTGTCAGTGATCATTTTGCATGACATGATTTTCTTACCCACAGCCTGGTCCGTTGCCAAACTCCGCCAAGCCTCCTTTTTCCTGTTTCGAATTTGGAGTCGCTGCCAGAGCTTCAGTGGTGGGTTTCTCTGCCCCTCTCGTTGCCCCCTCCCCATCCGGTCAGGTTTTCCCTGGGATTCTATGCACGTTACATCATTTACTGGACCCGTGTCCCTCCTGGTTGGTACTGGCTTCCCGGGAGGTTACACGAGGCTGGCTCCAGGGCGTTATCAACGCTTCATTGAGTGAGGGCCACTTCCCCACTGTCTTGAAAGAGGCGGTGGTGAGGCCCCTCCTCAAGAAGCCGTCCCTGGATCCGGCAATATTGGCTAACTATCGTCCTGTCTCCAACCTTCGCTTTATGGCGAAGGTTGTTGAGAGTGTGGTCGCGCAACAGTTTCCACAATTCCTGGAGGAAACATCTTATCTAGATCCGTTCCAGTCAGGTTTCAGGTCTGGGCACAGCACGGAAACGGCATTGGTCGCGTTGGTTGATGATCTCTGGAGGGCTCGGGACAGGGGGTGCTTCTCTGTTCTGGTCCTGTTAGATCTCTCAGCGGCTTTTGATACCATCGACCATGGTATCATGCTGCATCGGTTGGAAGAGCTGGGGGTGGGAGGCACCGTGTTACGGTGGTTCTCCTCCTTCCTCTCTGACCGGTTGCAGTTTGTGTTGGCAGGAGGGCAGAGGTCGACCTCAAGGCCTCTTATCTATGGAGTGCCACAGGGATCGGTCCTCTCGCCCCTTTTGTTCAACATTTATGTGAAGCTGCTGGGTGAGATCATCTGTGGTTTTGGGGTGAGATACCATCAGTACGCTGATGACACCCAGCTGTACATCTCCACCCCAGACCACCCCAATGATGCCCTTGAAGTGATGTCCCAGTGCCTGGAGGCTGTGCGGATCTGGATGGGGAAGAACAGGCTCAAGCTCAACCCTTCCAAGACTGAGTGGCTGTGGCTCCTGGCATCCCGATATAGCCAGTTGACTCCATCACTGACTATTGGGGGCGAGTCTTTGGCCCCCACAGAAAGGGCTCACAATCTGGGAGTCCTCCTGGATAGGCAACTGTCCTTGGAGGATCATCTGACGGCTGTGACCAGGAGGACCTTTTGTCAGGTTCGCCTGATTCGCCAGTTGCGGCCCTTTCTTGATCGGGATTCCCTGTGCACAGTCACTCACGCCCTTGTCACCTCTCGCCTTGACTACTGCAACGCTCTCTCCATGGGGCTCCCCTTGAGGAGCACCCGGAGGCTCCAACTGGTCCAGAATGCGGCCGCGCAGGTAGTGACGGGAGCAACATGGCGCTCCCATGTAACACCGCTCCTGCGCAAGCTGCACTGGCTCCCGGTGGTCTTCCGGGTGCGCTTCAAGGTGTTGGTTATCACCTTTAAAGCGCTCCATGGCATAGGGCCTAGTTATCTGCGAGACCGCCTACTGCCACAAATGACCTCCCACCGACCTGTGCGCTCCCACAGAGAGGGCCTCCTCAGGGTGCCATCAGCCAAACAATGTAGGCTGGTGACCCCCAGGGGGAGAGCCTTCTCTGTGGGGGCACCTACCCTCTGGAACCAACTGCCCCGAGATAAGGAGAACTCAAGACCTCAGTGCCTTCCACCGTGCCCTTAAAACCTACTTTTTTCAACAAGCTGGGCTGGCTTAGGAAGAAATTTTAGACGTTTTTTAAATTGGTTTGTTATTTTTAAAATTGGAGCCAAATTTATATGTATTTTTAATTCTTAATATTTGTATTGTATGTTTTTTAATTCTGGCTGTTCACCACCCTGAGTCCTCAGGGAGAAGGGCGTTATATAAATTGAAAAATAAATAAATAAATAAATAAATAAATAAATAAATAAATAAATAAATAAATTTCTCCCAGGTTATGTCAGATTCTCCCCCTAACCAGCATTTCCCTTATGACTGATTTTCAGGGTGCAGAAAAGGTGAACAGCCCTGTCCTCTTGCATTGATTCTGAACAACACTGAAGACGGACGAGCACCGGGGAGGAGGAAAAGCTTCAGGCCCTTCAGAAGGACACCTCGGCTGCCTCTTGGAAATCCTGTCCCTGCCAAAGGGGAAATTGGGCTGCCCTGGAAATCGTTTCAGTATGCTGAGGTCTCTAATGGCTTGCCTTCGGAAGGCTTTTAAGCCATCTGCTGTGTCTGAAATGGCCTGGGGTCTCCTGCTTGAGCTAGAAGACCTCCAAGGTTTTTCCAGCTCTGTTATTCTGACATTGGGGAGTCAAAGGGGTGCAGGAGGGCTGAGAACGTCTCACACAACCACAGCCGTCTAAGGAGCACCCAAAAGGGGGCAGCCTGAGAAACAGTTCTGGGTGCAAGGGGCGAGGAGGGCAACTGAGCTAAGAGTCAGCATGGAGGTGTGATGAAAGGACGATGGGGACCCTCCTCAGGGAAACAGAGCGGAAAGCAGGACACAGCTGCGGAAAGGAAGTCCACAAGGCCAGTGCAGAAAAGGCACAGAACAGGGCTTCCTTGCTTGTGTCCAAGAAAAGGGGGTAGGGTCCTTCTGGGCTTTGGGAAGAGTTTTGTCCCCTTTGCATCGGGTCTGTAGGTGAACCACTCAGTTCTCTGCCAGATTAGGAGGCAGGAGTATTAGTGTGAGTGTGTGTGTGTGTGTGTGTGTGTGTGTGTGAAAAGGGATAAAAACCTAACACCAAGAGCTGCGGCCTGAAGGGGAGCCCCACAAAGCATGAACTGCAGTTCTCCTCTCCTGTTCCTGTTCCGGCTCCCTCTTTATTCCTTGGGGCATCTGACTCTCTCGAAGAAAGAAATGGGAGGTTTCTGAGCTGAGCTTTGCACTCTCTTGGGTGGGACATTTTCGCCAAAACGTTAAGAGTTCCTGGTATATTTGGGGTGTTACGATTTGGCACATTGCAACTCGTATCGGCTCCCAACTGTTCACTGTAAACTTCCACCGCCGGCCAAGTGGCAAACTTTGGAGGGGGAAGGAGTCCACGGAGCTGGACTGTAGAAAGTGTGGGTCCTTTTGTGACCCATAGAGCCCCCTGGAAAGTGGACATTTTCCATTTGGAGCCAATGATTTCAATCTCTGAAGTAAGAGCCTTATAGGTGCCTCGTGTCTTGCATAAGCGCCCCTCCCCCTTCACGTCTCCACTTGAGAACTCTTCTCCCACCATGGGATCTGGCCAGACCCACTGCTGGACACTGCTGTCAACAAGCCACCCAACGTCCAGTCTATCCTTGACTGTCAGAAATTAGACCTCCCTCCTCCCTACATGATAGCTTGTTACATAGAAGATGTACTGGTCAAAACTTTCTTCCAGGAGATTTCAATCCATCCATCAGTTTAGAGGCTACACAATCCAGAGACACCCCCCCCACCTCGCTCATTGTGCAGGTGCCCCCACCTCAGCTGGCTCTGAACCCCTCCTGGAAAGGATCCACCCCAGTGATCAGGTTTGGCTCTCCTGTCTGCCGCAGGACCTGGGATCAGCCGTTGAAGGCGTGGATTGATGGGCCCGGCCAGGGCCTGAAGCCTCCAGAAGGAAAGTCTGCTTGGTCCATTACTCAACCAGCAACCCTCTTCAGCTGTGGAAAGCTCTGTAGGTGAATGGAGGAGGGCTAGCTCGAGAAAGATTTCTGAAGAAATTTCTTCCGCACAGGAGACTGTGGGTGAAGGAGAGTGAAGGAACCAGGTGCCAAAGCAGCTGCCTGACTCGCCTGACTCGCAGAGAAATGCCTGGCCAGAACCTTGGAGAATCCTTGGTGCTCTCTGAGCTTGGCTGTTTGCTTGCAGACATTTTATCACCCAACTAGGGAACATTATCAGCACAACTGAGGGTGGGGTTGATCCTTCCTTATAAGCAGTGTCAGCGTTGATGGGATGGTGGTGGTTTCTTTCTTGGTGGTTCCTTGATCAGGGTGTTTCCTACTAGTTTATTTGCCCGATGTTAATCTTTGCTCATCTGGGTAATGGCTGCTGCAGGAGGGGATGTGGTCTTTTTTTTCCTTCTTAGCTTTTTTCTCTCTTCAATGTTGTGTAGCTATGGTTTACCTCTGTGACTCTATTGATGGCTGACTTATCTGAATGCCAAGTTTCCAGGAGTTCTCTAGCATTTTTGGATTTAGCTCAGTCCAGGATGCTTCCCAGCTGAAACTGTGGTCGAGTCTGTCCAGGAGATTAAGGAGCTTCCACCATCTCCTCTGGCTGCCAGGTGGGGTTCATAGATCCGTTCAGCTGGTCTTCGCTTGCCTGTCCCTCATAGTGGCCATTACGGCCCTTTTTTCTTCTGGGGCTGCTGGGACTTTTGGTTTGTTTAAGCTGTTTTGGAGGACTGTTTTGGAGTTGGTTTGTGGGCGACAGTGATGCCGTGTGTGGTTGTAACAGTCTGTTGGTTGTTCCTGAGATGTGTTTGATCTATGGCAGTGTTATCCTTTGCATAGTTTTTGTTGGTTGTGCTGAGCTGGGCTGAATGGTCAGGCACTTTCTGATAGAGTTGTGTGAATAGCCAAGATGTTGTGTAGGCGGTCTGCTTCCTTTTTCTGCTGTTCTGAGTTGCTTGGGTGCATTTGTGCTCGTCTGAATAAGGGCTCCTCTTGTGGGAGGCTGGTTGTTACTTTGGTAATGGAGCACTTGGTTAGTGTGGGTGGTTTTTCAATAGATTTTGTGTTTCTAATTTGCTGTTGTTTCCTCTGCTGAGGAGGATATCCAGGAAGGGCAGTGTTGTTGTTTTCTTCCTCCCTCTTTAATTTTAATCCTTTGAAGATGTTGATTCTTTTCTTTAGTCTCCGAATAATGTTTAAGAGTATTTGAAAGGCCCAAGTGCTACCTACTCCTCTGTGGTGCACAAACAAAAGTAGCCCAGGGATGAAAGCCTTCCAAAATGAGGTCTTGGGAAAGAGCTTTTGGGGCCTTGGGGTGTCCCAAATGCTGCCCCCTTGCAAGAATAACAAAAATCAAAACTGAATTGTGACTTAATCATTAGACTCCCACCTCGGATTGATCCTTCAGCTGGCTGGATTAGTCTAATTTTTCTCTGATAAATTTATCAGCAAAAGACTGCACTAGGCAAAAGGTGAGTAACTATGGCAACTTCTAGGATATCGGTTAGCTTTAAGCTTTGACCAGGCCGACTGAGATGGGTGCAAAGGCCAGGAACCCCACGCCCGGGCCCTGGTGTGTGTGTGTGTGTGTGTGCATGTGTGTGAATCCCCTTCAGCAGTGCTCCCCTTGGGTTTTGAATATCTCAACGGAGGCAAATCAAGATGCCAGCATGATTTAAAATTTGACCATGTTCTGGAAGGGAAGTATAAGCAAATTCCTTAAAATGATTCGGTATTTCCAGATAGGACATTAATCTGCTTATTTTCAGATACTCACCTGTGTTACGTGAAACCCTCAACAATAATTCAACCATCAGACAGAACGTATCTTCAGAAGTTGTCCAAAAGGGTTAACTACTTATTTGCTTGTGAGAGTCTGGAAGGTGATTCACTATATTGTATATTGTTATCCACATTAAGTTGCTATTTCATTGCATTAAACAAATGAAGCCTGTGTGTGTGTTTATCGTGTGTGAGTGTGTGTGTTCATTTTAAGTCCCAACCTTGGTTTTATAGATTTGGTGTTAATACTAACATGTTGTATTTGCATTTCAGAATATTACATTAGCGTGGGTGTTTTACTGTTCTGCTTCCCTTTTTATGCTATCCATGAAAGAAGAAAAAGAATATTTAGAAACACAGAGAGGACCTGATACACTAAATTAATACTATAGGCTGCAAGCATGCGGCCCATGATAGAACTTGCCACGTAGGCAGAGGCTCTGACTGGTGGGTACAAGGGTGTGCAGAGCCCTGGTGCTAATCTATGCCAAGCCTGGGGAGGAAATTCAGATCAGGTGCTTTGCATGAGGGAGAAAAAAGGGGCCTGGTGCTTTGCACTGATTTTTCTATCATATCTGGAAAACTTCCAGAATGCCATGCCCTGCATGGGGGCAGGGGGGGGAGCACATTCAGTCACCTCTAGGTTGGCCAGCTCCCCTTACAACTGTGTGGGTGGAGCTTCTGGGGTGAGCTGAGGGGTCCTTCCTCTTCTGTTCCCCCCTCCCCCCCAATGTTTATGGTTTTCTGATATGGTAGCCCTGATGATGTTACCTAGCTGAGTAATGACACATCTCCAAGAACACAAGTAAGCAGAAAGCACCAAGGATTCCACGGTCTTCCTCCCCCTCCTCCTCCTTTCCACCCCCCCCCCCTCTAAAGTTGTTCCCTAGGTGGCTCGTGAAATACCTTCCAGGAAGCAACCGGGCTCAGAAAGCGCCAAGGCCCCACAGTTCAACACTGAGCTACAGATGTTCTCTTTTATGGTTTTTTAAAATATATCTTCACTTGTTTCTTGTTACTGCTTTGGTAGCAGCTTATTCCAAATGTATTTAGCTCCCTCTTTGAAGAGGAGGCTGGGGTCTTATTTTCAACCCAAATAGTTGTATCTCCCCCCCCAAAGGGTTTGCTATCCTTTTAGTGCTTTATTCAACTGAAGAAAAATTTGGCTCCTATGAAACAAATGCGGGTCCTGCGAATGCCCTCAAATACTTTTGCCGGTAGGTGCCCTGCCTCTCCCTGTTTGATTTGGGAAGAAGTCGGGGGCTGAAGCTAAAGACTATCTTCCGGGGGGGGGGCAGAGTAGGCCAGGGACCCTCCGCAGGCCAAGGAGAAGGTGGCATCAGGACAGGTTCAGCTCTTTCCTGCCTGACGCCCAGGTGGAGAAGCGGCTCTCGCGCTGCCCAGCGCCCATTCTTCCCGGAGGCCTGGGCTTGGCCGAGGGTCCTCCGGGGCTGTCCTGCTTTGGCGGCTGCCGCCTAGCCCCTCCGGGGCGGGAGACCCGCCGAGTCCCCCGAAGACGCGGCTGGCCGCGGGCCCCTCCCACAGGCTTTGCCTTCCTTAGGGCGCGAGGCGCAGGGCGGGGCAGCAGTAGGAGGGGAGGCCGGAGGGGGCGGGCAGCCGCTCGGCTACGGCAACCGGCGGCGGGGAGCGGGGAGCGGAGCGGAGCGGAGCGGAGCGGCTGCAGGAGCCCATCCCTTCGGGCTCATCCCGCCCGAGGCTAGCTGGTGGAGGACATCATGCCCCCGCGGGCTCCGGAGTGCCGGCTCCGACCACAACCGCCGCCTCCTGCTCTGGGCCTCCCGCCCGCTCCGGCTGCCTCCTCCGGGCAGCGCTGCTGGAGAGTCGCCCGTCCGGGCGGGGCTGCCGGGGAAGAGAGGCTGCTGCTCCACGGTCGGGCCTTGAGCCGAGGACGCTGCCCTGCCCCGTTCCCCTCCCCCCGCCCCGCCGCGGACCTTCAGCCCCCGCTTTCTGGAGCCCCGCAGGAAAAGCGGCGAATGAATTAAATCCCGCAGCTTGTCTCCAATCCCGCAAAAAGGCAACCCGGGAACCCTGAACCCCCAAGTCCCCCCTCTCCGTGAATGCAAGTAGCTTTCAGACCTCCCATTCCTAGGTGGAGGAACCCCGAAAGCGGCTCGAGAAAGAGGCCGCAGCGGCCCCCACGGCTTTCGCTGATGGCCACCGCAATACCCAGAGGGGCCCCATCGGTTTGCACAGAAAGGGGAATGGTCCGTCCCGAGGAAACCGGAGTTGCGGGGAGGGGGAGGGGGCAGCTCTCCGGCTGCTGCCTAAAGAAAGATGTGGGGTGAGACCCCCAAGGAGGCTGGGGGCCTCCCAGAGAGCCTTCCGAGGGTGAGGGCTCTGGAAGACTTTGCTCACCAAAGAAACTCGGGGATTCTCTTACAGCTGGAGAAGGACCCTCTCTAAAAGATGGGAGAGGACAGGGGCAGGAGAGCAGCTTACCTGGGGTCTCCCTGTTATTGTGTCTTCTCCTTTCCCTTTTCTGGAGGGGCTGGAGGAGAGGGGGGCATTTTGCAAAAGAGAGCAGCTCCCTTCTCCCCCATCCTGGCTGTGTGCCCCCCCCCCCCCCCCCCCGCTGGCTGGCTGGCTGGCTGGCTTTGTGAGCCCAGTGAGGGGAGAGGTATTAGGCAGCCAGGAGGTGAACTTTCTGGGGAGATTAGCTTTGAGAAGATGCTGAGGGGTGGGCTGTGAAGCCCCTGGGTGCCACCAGGGAGAGGAGCACGGCTGCTGATCCAGTGACCTGCAGATGAGCTTTCCTGCCAACTGAGCGATTTGGGTGACTCCTTTATGGGGAGTTTAGATTTGCCAGCCTGCATTAAATTCGAAACTCCTGGAAGCGTTAGCAATTAAGTGGCAGGCGGGAGCAGGAGGGAGAGATGTGAGAAGGAGGAGAAGGCAGGCTGAGCTGCAGATGGTCCCGGAGTCCTCGGCCAGCAGATGCCCCATGCCAGGCTCTCTGAGGGTTGGCAGCCCCACGGACAATGAGGAGGGCAGGGAAATGGGGCAGCCCCCCAACTCCGGTTCCCTCTCTGTCCTGAGATGCTCCCCAGCACATGGCTCCCAACTTCAGCACATGACCCTGTGTGGCTCTCCTCAGAAGCTCGGCCGTTAACCTTCTAGCGCAGGAGGAAGGCCGGCCGGGAGAAGCACATCTCATGAAGAATTCCCAGAAATGGTTTTCAGCTCCCAGAGAGTCAACATGTGATGCTGGAAGCTGTTCCACCTCCCCTTTCTGTTGGGGGGGGGGAGCCAGCCTCCCAGGAAGGGAGGTGCAGTAAGCAGGACAGAGACCTTGGGCAAAAAGGGGTCATCGGAGAGGGCAGGGCACAGAGCTCCCTCCCTCTAGTCCCACTGGGGGCTGGGGGCAAGGACAATGCCCAGCACCACTGGGGTGTGCCTTTAGGGCCACACACCAGCCCCCTGGCCAGCTCACTGTCTTTCTGAATGTCAGGACTCCCGTCCCCTTCCTGGGCCTCCCTGGGTGCACATCCACCACTGATCTCTGCAAAAAGGGATCTCAACGTCCGAAGCTGCCTGGCCCTCTGCCCTTGTGGAGCTGGCAGCTCTGCAGCAGGTGGTGTTTCTCCGCTCCGCTCTCCATCTCCATCAACCTGTCAGCCTCTGTGTGCACAACGCACCAATGGGACCCTCTTCCCTCCAAGCGCCTCCCGCTAGGCAATCCTGTCACCTTTTCTGCTCTCCCAGCCTGAGCAGCCAGCCGCATGGAAGGGAGTCAGAGACCAGGAGCCAAAGGGTTCAGCTGGATGTGGCCCAACCCTCTCCAAGGACAAGGGGGGGGGGAGACACTGACTGGACCTCCAGCCTGTCCGTCTCACTTGCAGGTTGTCTAGCTGGATGGATCCCGGACTCTCTATCGGCAGCTCCAACAGGTAATGAACAGCCCTGCAGAGTCAGCCGATCCAGCCGGTGATGCTTCGGGAATGCATGATGTCTGCATATCCTTTGGGGGCCACAACCCATGCTTTGTGTTCTGTGGCTTAGTTGCAAAGTCCATTTAACCTTGCTGAAAAAGGCTCCAGATGTCGTCTCTTGGCTAAACCGAAAATAAATAAATGCAAAAGAAGAAGAAATGACTAGCAAAAGCCTTTTAATGCAGAAGAAAAAAGCCAAGGAAATGGGCTAACTCTGCTTTGCAGTGACCCCCGTGGTCCCCACTTCCAGACCCTCCTTCTCTCCCCATTCCCCTTTTCCTATCTTCTCTTCTTCCTGCCTTGAACGGAATCGGATTGATACGCTGCCAGCTCCATAGAGCTTCACGGCAGTTTACAACCGAATTAAAATGTCCACACTATAACATAAAATCTATTAATAATCAAGCATGCACGGTCAGTCTGAAACAGCAACATTCATACCTCAAGATTAACACGGCCACAGTATACAGCACCAGGCCCGTAATATCAATGCAAAATTAAATTGCAATCAACTTTACCTGTGACACACACTAGCAGCCGGCCCAAACCAGCAAGAAGTCACCAAGCCCCAAAGGGCCTCAGGGACAGTTCTGTGTGTATAATTTCCCTTTTAAAAAATATTTATATATAGATGTGCCTTTCACACCAGGGATTCTATGGTGCACAAATTAAAAACAGCAAATAACAAGATCACAAATGCTGCCCAGCCATGAACGTCCAGCCTTTACCCCTGCAGTCCAAGCCAGCAGCGCCCCCCCCCAGGTGGAGCCCCTCCCCCCCAGCAGTGGGTCAGCAGTGGAGGCCATCCTGCCTTTCCCTCCAGTTGTGCTGGGAGCGACCCCTCCCCCCCGGGCCTTCTGGCTTGGTCCCTCATCTCTCCCCCCAAGGGCTTTCTCGCTCTTCCCTGTCCTCTCAGCCCACCCACCCTTCCTCCAGGGGCCTGTCTTGGCACTTGATCCTCAGTGGATCCCTCTGCAGGACCAATCTGCCCTGGACCCACTTGGTTCATTGGGATGGGGACTCTACCCTGCCACTCGCTTGTTCAGCAACCGCTTCCCCTTGACCTGCGCTGTCTTCTGCCTCCAACCCTGAAGTGGCCCAGCCCTTCTCCCTCCACCAGGCTCCCCGGCTCCCCGCATCCATTTCCATTCAGCAGCCAGGCCTCCCTTGGGTCGGAGTTGACCTCTGGCTTGTTCTGGACCTGCTCCAAGGGGGTCACTAAGGCCGCCTGAGAAGTTTTTAAAACCAAAAACCCAAAATGCATCTTATTCCATGAACGGCATTCCTTTCTAGGCAGTGCCAGGTGGTGGGCAGAGAGCCAGCGCTCCTCCCCCTTGTGCCCAGCCTGCAAAGAGGACATGGCGGTGTGCCAGGCGTCCACTTTGGGTCAGTGTGAACAGCAGCATGAAGCTCCAGGACGGAGCTGAGCGGATTCCCCGGTTCCAGGCACCTTCGCCTCGGAATCAGCTCTGCGGCACAGGCACTTCCCTTCCCCACTCCAGGCCCCCTGCAGCTTCCTTTCCTCCCCCCCCCCCCCCCGCAGCCCGCATGCTTCTGCTCCAGGGGGCTTCACCCAAATCCCTGACTGGCAACCTTCCAGGTGTCCTCCAGACTCAAAGCTTTCAGGAAAGGCAGAGACCTTGTCTCTGAGGTTGGGGCGGTGTGGGGGTGTCTCCCCCCACACACCCCAGCCCTGGAAGCTGATTCTCCCTTGCTGCTTCTTAAACTGCCTTGGCTAATGGGATTGGAGGCTCAGTTGGGCAGGGAAGGCAGTCCCCCCCCCAATGAAGGAAACCCATAACTGGGTCTTAATTGACCCATAGCATTCCGTCAAATCAGGACCTCATCTAGGCTATGAGAGTGTGGTTGCGGAGGAAAGGAACTGCTATTCTGAAAGAGCTAAAGTGACGGTTTGGTAGGAACAGTTGCATAAATTTACTATTTGAAACATAAACATAATTTTTATAGTGATGGGGAAAGAGAGACCAAAGCAGTTCTGCAAAGCATCTTGGGAAGGTGAGGGAGACTCCAGAAGTGGAGAAAACCAGGCTGTTTAAATAACCATAAATTGAGGGTGTGAGCGCAGATAGCTGGAAGAAGCAGAGTTGTAAAGAGAATTTAGGGTGCAAAACAGTCATCTAAGAAAAAGTGAACCTCATTTTAACTTACATTAATCTATCATAAGATCTGTACATTTATGAAATATTTGAAAAAAAGAGCTATTTTATGACCTGAAGCTGGTTGCAGAAAAGATCACTCACACTGCATTTTATTGTCCATTATTATCTGTAAACCATAAAAACCGAACCATTTTGTAAATCATTGAACATTATTTAGTAAATAAATAGAATTCAAATAACTGCACAATCTGGTTACTGAATTCATCTGTTTTCTGAGTGATGCAGCCATCCTGGTTCTTGGTCTCTCAGCAGCTTCTGAGACCATTGATCAGGATGTCCTTCTGCACGGGCTTCATGGATTGGGACCTAGAGGTTAAACGGTGTCATTTATTAGGACCCGGAAAGCTGGCCGGTTCTGTCCTGGCACCTGCCCTCTGTAGCAGCTTCCCCTCCAAGGATCCCCACAGTTCCCCCTTAGAAACTGTTTAGAGGGCTGCTGAAAAGCTGGCTGGTCTTCCAGGGTCAGGAGGCATCTTAATTGTGCAATTAAAAAAAAAAAGGAATCTAGGTAAATGGACAAAATCAGAATCATGGAATCCCTGAAGAGGAAAGTCCCCATCAGCATCCAGGCAGCTCCACAGCAAAACATGGTCAGAGGGCTGTCTTTAGTCGCACTGTTGGATGGGCACTTTGAAGGCTCTACCGGACTTTGGGTTCTTGAGCCACGAGACCAGCATCCACCCTCAGGGGTCCTGGATCAGGTGGAGAACTGGCTGAAGGGGTGTCTACGCTAGCTGAGGAGCAGAGTGCTCAGGCCAGGTGACCAGTGGCAGCTCTCACCCCCAGAGGGCCAGGGAAGAAGAGGAGCCCTACAGGCTGCCTAGGCACCAAACCAGTGGCATGCCAGATCCAGTTTCTATCTCAGAGCAGTTGGATCTAGCTTGAATGGAGAGTGGACATCTCCCTCAGTCTGTGGCCAGTCTGATGGATTTGGGGTTGGGTGTTTTTCTGAGGACCTGGTGGTGGTTTTCTATGGCCATGATTTGTGGTGAGGAGCATAGCCGGGGTTGCTTCAATGCGGCCTCTCACTCTGCAGGGGGGAGGGGCTCTTGGGAGATGAAACCCAAGAAGAGACACCTGGGGCGCTGTTGAAGGAAGACAATGAGTGAATCCAACCAAATTTGAGTAAGAGCCCGTATCAGGGATTACGCCTTGGCATGAAAGTGGCAAAGCATATTTTTCCTGCTGTTATCCCTCTGCAGTAGCCATCTGGCAGCCCCTTCAGAATGACCCGTTCTCCTGCTGGGGAGGAATGGCTCGGAGAAGGATCATTAGCGGGTGAGGAATATTCTAAGCACCCAAGTGGATTTAGTTGCTTAGATTCTGAAGGTCCCATCAAGGTGACGGAAGCCACACTGAGGGTAGTTAACTGGAACATTTGAATCTTTCCTTCCTGAGGCGGCGGACAGCATCCTTGGCCGTTGCCCCTTCCGGTTGGTGAAGGGTGCCCAGGAGGCCACAAGGAGTTGGGCCTGAGCCGTAACCTCAGCTTCCCTGTGGGAGGGGCTGCCCCCAAACCTTGAAAGTGCCAGTGGTGCACCCAACCTCTCAGGAACATTTGCTGCATCCAGCTGGACAATTTTTGTCCAGTCTTTTTAGGAAAGGTTGTTGAGAAGGGGACGAGGCTGGGACTGCAGTGGGTCTTGGAGGAAACTGGTGGCCTGAAGGCCTTTCAGTCAGGACAGAGAAGAGAGACAGCAATGATTGTGAAAACCACTCAGAATCTGCAGTTGGTTCAGGATGTGGCAACGCAGGCAATTATGGGTGTTTCTGGTTGTCTATGTAATGCATTTGCTCTGTGAGCTGCCCTGGTTCCCCTCAGGCTGCTGGGCAAAACTCAAGGTCCTGATCATGACCAGTGAAACCCTTCAAGGCATCAGGCCTGCTGACCCACAGGTCTGTGGCTTCTGCTTGCCTGGGATGAGTGGGTAGATGGAGTAGACTTCCTCCGGATCCCTTCCATCAAGCAGCCTGCAAAAGAAACCTTCTGTGTTGTTGCTGCTCCCTCCTTCTGGCACACCCTCCCCTCCCAAGAGATCTCTGGCCCTCACCCTGGGGGTGGGGGTGGGGGGGGATGCAGGTGCTTCTGTGTGATCTCTGCAAAGTGCCATTTAGTAGGTTGGAAATCAGGGAAGAGATTCTGGGGACAATTCTTGGGAGATGCTGACTCTTCCCACAATAAACAGCTTCCCAAGGCCCACCTTCCAGATTAACAGAGTAAGAGTTGGAAGGGACCATGGAGGTCTAGTCCAACCCCCTGCTCAAGCAGGAGGCCATTCCAGACAAATGGTTGTCCAGTCTCTTCTTGAAAGCCTCCGGTGATGGAGCCCCCACAGCTTCTACAGTTCCTTAATCAGAGTATAAGGTGTGCACATTTTGGGTTGTTAGCATATTAATCTTGTCCCTGTGAATGAAGGAACACAAGTGGGAAGGTGAGAGAGAAAGGAGTACAAAATGGAGGTTCAGGACTGCTATTGGGGTTCGATCATCAGTGACTTTCAAGCAGAATAATGGCCAGTTGTACCTTCATGATCTTGCAGAGCATTGTTCTCTGTGGGTTCTCCCCCCCACCAAGGTTCTCCTCTGCCCCATTGCAGGTGCTGGAAGGCTTGAACTGGAGGGCCACAAGTGTTGCGGTGGCCAGCAGGTCTCTCGGTGCAGCTGTTTGCGTCTGTGGGCTGGTTTCCATTAGCAATGTGGAAATCCTCTAGATTGCACGCTTTACTATTTACACGCAAGAAGGCCCACTTTGAAAGGCAGCAAAGGGGACTCTGAAGTTCTGCAGGGGCTGGAACTGACTTGCCTTCCGAAGAACACCAGAGAGCAACCAGCCCCCATAAGCATGTGGAGAATCTGTGCGAAGACTTGGAGAGCTACCTGCTGCCAACATGCAAGCATAAATAAGGGTGACTGGAACAAATTCCAGGCCAAGAAAGAGTCCTGCGTAGCATATGGAGAACACCCAGATTTCCCAGCGCATAACTTCCTCATCTGATTTTGCAGCTGGAGCCACGAGAGAATAGAATAGAATTGAGGGTTTATTGGGAAGAGCTCCAAAGAGGGCGATACGCAGCCAGGGAGCAACTCGGATGGCCTAGCGGCAGAGGTGATGGAGGAAGGCTCTTCTCTTCACAAGGGCTCCAGGTTTAGGAGCTGGAGGGGCTGCTGCATAGCAGGAGACCACTTGGGGGGAGACTTCCCGAAGGCCACAGACTGGGCGAGGGTCAGCCACAGGAAGGGGGGATACCCAGCCACTTCAGGACTTTCTAGTCAGCCAGGCTGCTGGAGCTGTGAGTGCAAGCAGGATGCTAGGCACCCTGATCAAGTCCTACTGAAGGAACCCTTACTGGTTTAGGGTGAGGGTAATGGGGCAGAGCCATTACCCTCTCACTATAGCCCCTTTTTCATGGCAATCAGAGCTGAAGGCTTTTCAAAATCCAATTGCTGGGGAGATGTCGGGTGGGGGTGGGAAGAGTTAAGGTGAGTTCAGTCTCCTTGTCCAGTTGCAAACGGTCAGGAGCAGAAACGATACAGACTTGTTCCAGAACGGAAGGAATGGTGTGGAAGGTGAGACTTGTTCTTGACAGACATTACTGACAATCAGTGGAACAGGTTGCCCTTGCTGAGGGATTCCTCGCCTTCACTGGAGGTTTTCCAACAGAGATTGGGATGTGTGTGTGTGGATCTTCTTTGGGCAACAGTGTGGGGAATCCCGCAGTATGCTGGAACTTGATAGCCTCCTAGGTCCCTTCAAGCTCTAGGATTCTGTGGTAGGAGGAGAGGAGAGTGAAAATTGATTTATTACAGCATCGGAGGCAAAAGGCAGGCCTAATGTGGCCAGAGATGTCCTATATGGACTTATGCAAAACCCAGCATGCATTTAATCAGCATCATAAAGAATTGGATGGGATTGTAGCCTCTGCCTGTGAGTGAGGACAGTTGTAGCAGGATGAACACAATGGCTTGAGCTGGAGAAAGAGCCGAAGGAGATGCGCCTTGGTCTGGCTTCCCAGGGCGCCTGCCATCGCTTAGCACCTCCACCACCCTGAGCATTTTCTGGCTGAGCTGACAGTTTCATCCTCCCTTGCCTGACAGCACCATTTTTTCTCCTTCAGCAAGCAGGCGGTTTCTGCTTCCTTTCCAAGGTCATATCTGCCCACACTTAAGCCAGGATTAAATCAGGTTTGTAACATCTTTTTCTTGACAACAGCGCATTAGTGGTTTGCAACTGGCTTCACTCAGGATACCGTCTGGGTTTATTTCTTGATTTGTATATATTGCTCAATTTAGCTGGGAGGCAGACAATCAATAGTTAAACCAGAGTCACACCTGTTAAAATACTTTATAAAGAATAACTACAAACAAGATAAATAATGAGTTTGTGGGAGCACACCTATCCACAACACATCCACCCTGCAGGTTCCCCAGGGATCTCTGAAGTTGCTGGAAGAACCATGTTTTTCTTCTGAAAGGTTAACAGGGATGGGGGGGCTAAACTCACATGGAGGGGAGGTCGTGTCTCAAAGGGTGGGCACAGCAGGGAAGACATCTTGCCTGCGTCTCATCAGGTGGGACCTGCCACACACTGTCCTTCTGGACATGATGGGATGGGTGGATGTGATTGGGAAGAGGTGGTCTTTCGTATAACCTGGTCAGGTGAGGGCTTTAAAGGTCAAGACCAGCACCTAGAATCGCACCTGGAAGTAACTGGCAGCCAATGAAGTGTCTGGAGCAGGTGTGACACCTGCCATCCTAGAGGCACATGTAAATGCATCCGTGTTCTGCACCCGCTGAAATTTCCAGACACTCTTCAAGGGAAGCCCCATATACAAAGTGTTGGAGTAATCAACTCTGGAAGTGACTATGAGCAGAGCCCCACGGACCAAGAAAGGGTGCAGATGCTGCACAATACAGAGGATTTTTCTAAGAGTTTCCACCCAACCACAAATACGGTAAAGCTTTGCTTCCAATTGGCTTCAGAGTGCACTCAGAGTCCAAGAACAATGGCTGCGGTGGGTGGGTGGGGGGCTTCATGGTCCAGGAAAGAGGACCATGAAGAGGAGGTTGGCCAGAATGCTCCCCTCCATTTGCATGGCTGCACCTCAGAGTTCCAGCTCAGGACGAGGAGTTTGGGGCACAGAGGCCAGGGGCTCTCTGGGGTCTTAGCTCCAGGCCTTCCCTCAGAACAAGATAGAACCTGTATAGGCCCTCCCCACGGAAGAAGGGGGCGGGGTCTCAGAGGGGATTTGGAAAAACCACATAAACCTAGGTGACAGGGGGGAGGTTGGAGGCAGCTGTTTCCATGCAGAGCTGGCAGGCCCCCCTCCAGGTCATTCTGCAGGGAGGGGTTTTTCACAAGTGGCCATCACAACCATTCTCCTGGGGGGGGGGGGGGAGCTGGGTAAGTCAGGAGGCCGTGGGCGCTGGCAGGCGGCTTGTTCCTGATCAACCTCTGGGTTTCATTTATTCTGAAGATAATTAATTCCAGGACACCGCAGTGGCTGACATGTTTCAATAATTAGTACAATCAAATCACTGTAATTGGAATAGTATTTGCAAACCCTTGGAAGGGGTGCCCAGGGGGTCTCCATGGAGCTCCCTCTCTCTGCGTGGCACGTGCGTGTGTATCAGTCCTGTAAATTCACACAAGGCACCAGTGTCTGTGGCAGAGAGAGGCTGGCCTGCACAACCCAGCACAAAGGCCAGCTCTGGATCTTGGAGCCCCCTTCTTCCCACCCCCATCCCGTGGGGCCTGCTCTGCCACAGCTCCCCCCTCCCTCTGAGCAGCAGGAAGCAGCACCTTGTTCTGCCTGATCAGCACCATGGACAGCAGCCAGGCTGCCTTCCCTTTGCCTGAAGTCGTCGTCGTCGTCGTCCTCCTCCTCCTCCCCCCCCCCCCCGACTTTGAAAGGCCAGATGTCCTGTGTTCTGGGCTGAAGCGCCTCTGGCCTCCTCCATTTTAAGTCCTTTTGGGGTGAGTAATTCCTCCTCTTCCAAACCCAGCACTGCAAGTCAATTTGGAAATTAATCCTTTCCACGGAAGGGGTTGGATTCCTTCCCTCCCTCTTGCACCAACCACAATTCAAGCCAATTCTTGAATTGCATCATTGACAGCTTTTGTGGTTAAAACTCTGCCCAGCTGTGCCTCAACCTTCTCCTCACCAGCTGATGGGCCTGGAACTCCCGGTGCCTAGTTGAGCCAATCTCTCCCGGAAGAGTGCCTTGGATGTGCTGGTGGCCAAAGGATCACCCCCTTCAACCACGCTCCCCCGGTTTTCTCCCACCTCGCCTTTTATGCCATGGCAAGTGCAGCCTGACCTCTCTTCCCACTTGACCGTGAGGCACACATGCCAACCTCTGAAGAAATGCTCCTGGCCAGAGCCCCTCGGGGCTCCAGGAGTGGTCGGGTGGGGAGAAAGAATGCAGGACAGATGGTCAGCTGCTCCTTCAAAGCCAGCGGTTCCCAACCTGGGGGTCGCGACCCCTTTGGGGGTCGAACGGCCATTTCACAGGGGTCGCCAAAGCCCTCTCTCACCACCACCCCCCATGCCTTCACTCACCCTCACCCTCTGCCTCTGTTGGATGGCCGGTCGCTGTTTGCTTACCCCGCCCACTCCCAATCTATTGCTGCCTCCTGAGTTCCAGCTGATGGCTAGAGGGAAAAAAACTCTTTAAATTCTTGCCGCGGGGCTTCAAAGGGCTTCAAAGCTGCAAAGTGGCAAATTGCTGGAGCAGATTCCCCCCTCCCCCATCTATGCTGAAAAAGCGAAACTGAAAGTAAAGCAGGGTCTTTGCTGCAACGTGACAAAATGAGATAGAGATTTTTTTTTTCCTCACTAAAAAAGGTACAGTAGGTGCAAAACTGCAAACAATGAGAAATTTAGGGCAAAAGAGGAGGTTCAAGATTTTAAAACACAAAAGAAAAAATAAGCTCTGTTTAACTAGGGAATTGTAATAATTGAGATACTATTAATTATATATTGTGTTGAAAGCAGAAATGGTTAAGTTGTGGTTTGGAGGAATATATGGGGGAAATTATTTGGTTTATTATTATTGGTAAATATAATTAATTGATTTGTAAGAAATTGGATTGCATGGAAATAATTGGAATATTCATGTTCATATTGATTAATATACAAAAAAGATAGTTATATAACTAATTATATTAAAATGTTGAATTTATATTAAACAACTGTATTACATAATTACATAATTAACCAATGTGAGGATGGATATAAAAATAGATGACAATGGGAAGGGGTATAATATAGAATAGAAGGGAAAAATTGAATTTGATTAAGATTAGAGATGAGGATGAAGGGTAATATTGGTTTTTTTAAAAAAAATAGATGAGGAATAAATATGGCAAAAAGGAAATATAGAAATTGTAAATTTAATTGAAATGACTAAACACTGTTTAAATTTGTGAACCGGCCAAATACTCTGTTCAAAGAAAATACATTGTATGTTTGTATGTGTGTTTCTAATTATTGCTATTTATTCATATTTTTTCTCTTTTATTCTTTAAAGTTTAACAATTCATTCTTTATCTTAATATCTTTATATTTTTGGGGGGTTGGTTTTCTTCCCTTTCATCTTTTTTATTGTACAGCAATCTTTCTCCTCAAACCTACCACCTCTCTCTTTTCTTTCCTTCTTACTTTCTCTCCCCCCCTCTTCTTCTCCTCCCTACTTCCTCTTCCTTTTTCTCCCTCTTACCCTCACTCTTACTCTAATTTCCCTTCCTTCATCCCTCTCTATTGCTGTATCCTTTTATGCATATGGACTACTCAGAGGGCTGAAAAAGTTATTTTTGACTGGTCCTCGCACTTTTGACCAGTCCTCGAACTTATGACTGTCTTCACATTTTACGTTTTTGCCCTATCTTGTCACCATGATGAAGAGAAACAGTTGTGAAATGAGTGACATGGTTGTTAAGAATGCTGCACGGGCATAAATGTGAGGATGGTCATAAGTGTGAGGACCAGTCAAAAGTGCGAGGACCTATCAGAAATGACTTTTTTCAGCCCACTGAGTAGTTCCTATACACATAGCCATGGCCACCCGGTCACATGACCAGCTAGCCACGGCCACCCAGTCACATGACCTCCAAGCCACACCCACAAAATAAGCCACGCCCACAGAACCGGTAGTAAAAAATTTAGAACCCACCCCTGGTTGGGGGTCACCACAACATGAGGAACTGTATTAAAGGGTCGCGGCATTAGGAAGGTTGGGAACCACTGTTCAAAGCCAAGGTGCTGAGAAACAGCAGCCAAATGGTTGAACTTTGGCGTAGAGAGGGGGCTTCCTTATCTTCCCGGGGGTGGGGAGGGGGGCTGAGCGCCATCTCAGTGCTTTGGCACCACTGAGGCTTGCAGAGATCTGAGTCCACTTGTGGTGGAAGGCCTTCCTCTCTGCCCGCAGTGGACGGAGGTGGCCATGACAACCTCCCAGAAACCCTGTGGAAACTCTGATGCCGGTACTCATGGCAAAATGCAGCTGTGCGACCCTTTCCCCAGAGAGGAGGGTGAGAGGAAAGCCAATCACAACGTGACCTGAAATCCTACGAGTGCCATTTTGTGGTCTGGTTAAGCAGAGAAATGTCCCCCCTCACCCCAAATGCCAGCCTTGGGAGGTGACAATTGCCGTCTGCAACTTGTGCCAAGATTGTGCACCCCAAGCCTGCGGGTTGAGTGAAAGAGGTAAACGCTCCCTCTGCCTGTCTGTGTGGCCCCTGCTGTACAAGGGCCCCACCTGTTCATTCGCTGGGATCACTTCTAATCAGCTCTGCCAACGCCCGAGACACAGCACTGGGATGGAGGCAGCATTCGCCTGGATGCGAATCAGTTGCCCGCCCAGGGACGAAGGGCCACCGGTCGTCCTCCACCCAGCAAGGAGTGGATGGGAACCGATCCACCTATGCAGAAGGAAGTGGCTTCTTCCCCCCTTCATGTGGGGTCGGTTTCTCATGAGAAACGGGGCTGCCCAGACTCTTCCTTAGCTTGTCGAACACAAAAGTTCCTGGATTCCTCTATTGCTCCTTCAAATAGTTTTGGGGAGCAGCATCTCCGCAGAGCTCTTCTCTGGATCAAAGAGCCCCAGAGCAGCCGGGCCCCCTTTCCTCCTTCAAGACCTGGCACTCCCGTGGGTGAGGCCCCCTCAAGAGGAAGGTGCCCCTAGGGCAAAGGGTTTCTATTGAACCAGCCTCATCTTCTGGGAGGGTGGGGGAAGCAAAAGTTCCCTTGGTCAAAGGAACCATGGCTTATGAACTTTCTTCCTCTTTGGGGGAGATGGGTGGTTCAAAAAGGTAAATAAATTTTAAAAATAGAAATAATCTAACTAGCAGGGCCCCCACAACAGGTGCAAAGGGACCTCTAGCCAGTGGTAGGTTGCTCCCAGTTTGCACTGGTTCGCAAGAACCGGTAGTAAAAATTTGTAGTAATTCGGGGAACTGGTAATAACATTGACTGGCCACGCCCCCAAACCGGTCCCCGGCCCAGTCGCCACTCGCTTACCCCGCCCACCTCATCAGAGACTTTTTTTTTTTACTTTTAAAAGCATTTTTTCTACAACCTTTTCGGCAGAAAAAATGCTTTTAAAAGTAAAAAAAAAAAAAGCCTCTGATGAGGTGGGCGGCTCAGCTGGGATCATCAGAGGCTTCTGAAAGCATTTATTTCTGCAACCTCTTCGGCTGAAGAGGTTGTAGGAAAAAAAAGCCTTTAAAAGCCTCTGGCGATCCCCGCTGAGCTGCCTGATCGTCAGAGGCTCCTAAAAGCATTTTTTTCTGTAACCTATAAAGGTTGTAGAAAAAATGCTTTTAAAAGTAAAAAAAAAAAAAAAAGTTGGTCACGCCCACCCAGACACATTACCCCCATGCCCACAAAATAAGCCACGCCCACAGAACTGGTAGTAAAGAATTTTAGAACCCACCCCTGCCTCTAGCCCCAGACTGGCCAACCCCACCTTGTGCAACTGCAATCGGGCTGTGTGTATGTGTGTGTAGGGAAGCTATAGACCTGTGCCGCACAGCCAAAAAGACACTGCCTGGCCCAGCTTCTCACTACTTTTATTTGCTTCCAAAGCTCGACTTAAATCACTTCTCCTGCTTGCTCATCAAGAGGCCAGGTGCAGCTTCTGGGGGGGGGGGGGGTGGGGAGTGCTCCTCCTCCCCTGCTTTGCAGGGCCTGCTCCCTGGAGGTCTGAGCGCCTCCCCGCGCCCCTGCAGGCGTCAGGCTCCAGCTGCGGGCAGAGGCTGTGGCGGGGGGGGGGAGAGGGAGGAGGCAGGGGGGAGATGGAGGGTCTCAGCGGCTGTAGCCAAATTCATCTGCATCGTCAGCGCGGAAGTCTCCGTAACGCCACAGGTTCAGCTGCAAGGAGACAAGCCAGTGGAATGAGCCCCCCTGGGGAGAAAGCCAGCGGTGAAATCCGCCCCCCCCCGCCCCCGGGTTCTATCCGGCTCGCCAAACCGGTAGCACCGACGACGGAAGGCTCTGCCCACTTGCCGGGATGTCATGACATCCCGTTTTTTAACCCTCTACACATGCACAGAAGGCCCTGTGCAGGTGCAGAAGAGGCGCTTCCCAACCCGGTAGGAAAGGTAAGTGGATTTCACCCCTGGAGGAAGCCCCTGCGCACTCAGGTGGGGAGGGGGGTTCCAGGTCAGGCCCTGCTTCCCCCTCTCCTCCTGTGGGGGAGAAGACAGCCGGCTCACTTACTCGGGCACTCTTGGCAGCCTCCTGCGCATTCACGTATTCGGTGATCTACAAGAGAGAGGCGGTGTCAGAGCCCGCTGGCCCCAGAGCCCCTCCCTCCACCCAGGTCCCTCCCCCACCCTCCCGCAGGGCTCACCACTTTCTGGAACTGCTTCTCCTTCCGGGGCTCCACCATGACCAGCCCTGTCTTGACCAGCCCCAGCCCCACGTCGGCCTTGGAGTCAGCAAACTGCAGCGTGACGTGGGTGCAGCTGGGCCCCACGTACTCTATATTCAGCAGGCACTGAGTGTTTTGGATGTCCCGCACGGCACTGTCCACCACGTCTGCCCGGGCCTCCTCCTGCAAGGGATGGACGCTGCCCGTCAAGAGGGGATGGGGAGCGCCAGGCCAGAGCGAGCAGCCTTGCTTTGGTGGATCCACAGGGGCCACCCTCTCATGCCTGCCGAAGGGGGAACGGGCGCTGCCGGAGGAAGCCCCCTCTATGGACTTAAGAGGCTCTCCCCACGGGCAGGCTGGCTTCCAGTGAGCCGTCAGAGTCCCAAATGATATGCCCCCACCCTCAGGACACGAACGTCAGAATGCAGCAACACAAAGTAACAGCATTCCAACCATACATGCAAAAGCAATGAAAAGCATAAATCACATTAAAATGGTTCAAAGAGGATTCAGCTGCCCATTACCAAGCCCCCCCTTTTTCTCTGCTGCTCAGCTGCCATCCCTGGAGGGCTACAGGACCCCTCCCCTTTCCTTCCCTGTAAACCTGCCCTGGACTTACATCCTGTGGCACCTGGATGAAGGCAAACTTGTATTCGGTGGCCTGGGCAGGCAGGACCCGGGTGCCAAAGGCCTGTGGCAGGGCGGCCAGGCGGGTGGAAGGCAGGGTCTCCTTCTGCGGTGGGAGGGGGGAGAAGGAAAGCACTGGGCCACTGGTTCTTTCCAAGGATCAAAACCAACCAGTCAGGTGGGGCACATCTATGTGAAATGAGAGGCTACCAGACACCCTCAGTTGTCTTTCCCAGGCCCGTCTCCATCTGCCACAAGAAAGCTAGAAGGTCCCCTCGGTCACCACCAGCGATTTCTAGCACAGGCCCCTCTGCCCCTTTGGCTCAGCCCACCTGGGATCGAGGGTGACAAGCCTCCCAGGGCCCCGTCTCCCCTTCCTCCCAACCAGGGCCCTTCTGGGCCAAAGAGGCTTCCACTGCCGCACCCTGCCTGGGTCCCCCTCAGCCCACACGGACCCTTCTCTGCCCTGGTTTAGCTCCGGGGTGGGTGGGAGGGAGGGAGGGGAATCTGTGGGGAGTGGACACCCTGGCTGCAGAAGCCTCGGCTGCCTCCCACAGGATCAGCTCAGTTTGCTTCTGCCCCATCAACTCCCCTCCCCCCGTTTCTCTGTCCCCAGAGCCTCCTCTGTCCTGGGCAGCTGCTTCTGGTGCTTGGAGCCGCTGCAGCCGCTTCCTGCCCAGTATCGGGAGGGGGGGGAATACCCTGCACCCCCCCCCCAAGACCCTCCCAACTCACATTGCCGTAGTCGATGTAGAAGACGTGCACTTTGGCCAGGGATTCCACCTTCTCCACCCGCGCCCGGTACCTGGGAGATGGGGAGAAAGAAGTCCCAGCTGGGCATGAGCAGGGAAGGGCCTCTGACCCCAGCTGGACCTCTCCTGCCAGGCCAAACTCTGCTTCCCTTGCCCGTGGCCCTCCAACCTGTGGGCCCTTCCTTCCTTCCTTCCTTCCCAGCCCCTCTCCCAGCAGCCCCCTGGCCCCAGGGACTGGCTTCTCCTTCTGGCCATACATAGGTCCCCCCTCAAAAAGCCCAAGCCCGCCCCCTCCCTCTTGCAACTGGCTGGAAGACGGGTGGGACAGATCTGCCCGGAGGGCACCACAGGGCCCAGGTCCTGCAGTGGGTCCAAGGCTTCCGTTGAGGAAGGGGGTGCCTGGTGCCAGTCAGCCTGGCCGAGAAGGATTGCTTCTCGCTTTGGCTGGAGAAGAGGGTCTCTGGGTGACCTAGGCATACCATTCTCCATCCACAAATTTGGCAATACAGAAGTCCCCACGACGGGGGGTGTAAGCCCCCTCCACGGGGGGGGCAGGCAGCAATCTCGCCCCGCATGCTCTCCATCAACTTCTCCAGCTGGGTACCTGCCGAGGGGGAGGGAGGAAGCGTGAGTCAGGCCGGCCAGTCACCTCCCTCCCCATGCTAGCCTGGCCATCGCCTGGGCACTGTGCCCAGCTCTGCTTCTGGGGGGACCCCCGAGCCTCACCTGATCCAGACCCCCACTGACCGCTTGTGCCCTGGCCTCCCCTCCCTATCCCTTCCCCACCCAGAGCCTCCAGCTGTCTCCATCCCCCTAAACAGCGCCCCCCAGCTGCCCCTCACCCGTCTCCACATCCTGCACGTAGAAGTGGAGATCGTCGGTGACCTCGGTCACAAAGACTGGCTTGTAGTTGGCCGTGCGCTCCTTCTCCTCAGCTGTAGGCACCACGTCTTCCACGGGGGGCTCCTCATACTGTGACCACACCTGGGGAAGAGAGATGCGGCAGGGAGGGGGGTAACTTAGCAGCCGGCCCTGAGGGAGAGCAAGCCCATCCTCTATGCTAGCCCAGGCTACAGAGCCGAGTCTGTCAGGTGGGGAGCAGCACAGCCGAGGCCCCCGTGACCCCCCCACCATTTGAACGCTGATTATTTATTCCATTGGTTGCCCATCACCAATGATTCAACTCTTGGTGGCCATCCGGCCCCCCACCTGGGCCCCCCATTCACTTGACCATCTGCTCCGCACCCATCACTGCCCTCGGGAGCCACTGCAGCTTCCTGGTGCTCTTCCAGGGCAGGATTTGGACGGAGAGGACACAGGGACTGTCTGAAGAGCCTCCCGCCCCGGTCCAGGAAGAGGCACAGCTGGCACACCAGGCGAACCCTCCTGACCACGGCTACCACCCGCTCCTCCATCAACTCACACCAACTTCCACCAAGCAGCCCATAATGCTCAGAAGCTGAATGTTGGATCATCATTGGGGGCATCAGAGGGATGACCTGTAGGTGCCTTTTGGCTGGCTGGGCAGCCCATCTTAAGTGGGATGCCTGTGGCGGCGGCGGGGGAGCAGGGCCTTATGAACCTTTCATGCCAGCAAGAAAATGAGAGGGAAGGATTTTCCCCAGGAGAAGGAATCTCCCTGATTCCCCCCCAGCCCCAGCCCCAGCCACCCCACTTAAGATGGGCTGCCCAGCCAGCCGAAAGGTACCCCTGTTCTCATCTGCCCAGCCATTGCAGCTTCTCAGGATGGATCCTCTGATCACCACCAGCCTAATCTTCCTCCTCAGCATCAGGGAGAACCCTTCCCATCATCCTCAGCCCTGGGCTCGGGACAGCTGCTCTTAACCCGGGGGTCTCCGAGGTCCGTTCTGAGCTCTGGGCTGCTCCTCTGCAGTTCCCGCCTGCCCTGCGTGGTCCCCCACCTGCAGAGGGGCCTCTTTTATTGGGGCCTATTGGAGGGTCTTTCAGCAGCCCCTCCCTGCTGGAACATGTGTCCCCTGGGAAAAAGATGGCCCCAAACACAGCTCTTCCCGAAGGCCTTTTGGGGTGAACACGGAGGTGCCCCACTGTTCTTTATATTCAAATGGTAATGAAGTTATGGATTTTATGATTTGATTGCTTTTAATACTGACTTGTCCTGTTTGATTCTCTTAATGCCGTAAGCTGCCTAATTTGCTGGCAGCAGGCAAGTCCCGTAAAGCGGCAAACAGACTCTCCATCTCGTGTCACTGCCATCTTTCC
Organism: Ptyas mucosa; assembly: GCA_012654045.1. Taxonomy (NCBI): domain Eukaryota; kingdom Metazoa; phylum Chordata; class Lepidosauria; order Squamata; family Colubridae; genus Ptyas; species Ptyas mucosa. The sequence continues at coordinate 640,034 of WNWU01000128.1, forward strand.
TGGAGGCTCCCCCCCCGCCCCCGCATTCAAGATTCCTCCTCTTGCCCTGCTGCCCTGACCCTTGCCCGTGTGTCAGGGCAAGTGTTGCCCGGGGGGGGGGGGGGGAGGGGGAGGGGAGGGAGACGCAACCTTCAAATTGTCATTTCCTGCACCCGTCCACCCTCCTTTGGGCCAGTTGGAGGAGCAGGTGGCCCAGAGGGGCAAGAGCGGCACTGGCCAAGGGCAGCCACAGCAGCAGCAGCAGCAGCAGCAGGGAGGCAGGCAGGAGGGAGTGTTCAGACGGACCCTGCACCCGGGTGGGGGTGGGGGGTGGGGGAGGGCAGAGTGTGCAGACCAGAAGCCAGGAAGACGAGCCCTACGTGGGGCGGTGGGTGGGGGAAAGGCAAGAAACGGAACGGACGCTTGCAAGGAGGATTGGGATAAACTGGCAGCCTCCTCTCCATGGCCAAAATGGAAGGCACACAGGAGAAGGCGAACATCCCTCCCCCTTGGTAAAGCTACTGCTTGGGCCCTTCCTGGTGGGATCCCCGGCAGGCTGCCCAAGTGGGCAAAGGATCCAGTCCCTAAGACCCGCTGGGTGCAGGATGGCGAAGGCGGGTGCTGCCCCACCGTGCTTCTGGGCAGCAGTGGGTGAGGCTAGGACCCCAACCCCCTTTCAGGTAGCAGAGCTTCGGAGGGGGACCCCTGGGAGCAAGCTCTGTCCAGCAACCCCAACTCAGCAGCAGCAGCCCCCCCCCCCCGGTGCCCGGCTGATACCTTCTCCTTCTTCTGCTTGGCAGAGGCCTCGGCCACCGTCAGGGACTTGTAGTAGTTGCTTCGCTCGGCTGTGAAGTGCACTTTGGAGAGGGCCTGCTCCACCAGCGCCACCGAGAGGTTGAGCCCCTCGATGTGCAGCCACCCAATGAAGTTCCCAGCCTTGTCCATGCTCTCCACTTCCACGTCCACCTGCAGAGAGGAAAAGCGACCGGCAGCTGTGGGAGGGCAGACTCAACAAGGGCACTGCCCCATGCCCCAGCCACACCACTGGCCCCTCAGAGACGCCCTCCTTCAGGTGGGGAGCCCCAGGTCATCCCCGGAGGGAAGGGCTTTCCAAGCCCCCACCAGCCCCCAAGTCCAGGCTTGCTGCAGCCAGTCTCCACGTGAGGAAACAGCTTCCCCACCCCCGCCCCAGTCTTGGGCCAGACGCCAGCAGTCGGTGACTTTGCTCAGAGCGCCAAGATGGATAGCTAGCAGCAAGGTCAGCGGGGCAGTGGAGGGCAGGGAACTCGGCTGAGGCGGCTGCAGAGGGGCCACCCTCTAACTGTCCGGCTGAGCCCACCTCCGCAGCAGCCTCTCCCAGGGCAACCCTGCTGCATGGAACCTCCCCCCCCCAATTTCCTGGATGGCTGCTTTTGGGCCTGAGGTCTGCAGCTCCAGGGTCTGGCTGAGCCCTGCTTGGAGGAGGCCCCCTGGATGCCCTGGGGCAGCCGCTGGGCTCTCCTTGCAGCTCACCAGTGGGCCAAAGCAGGCAGCGGAGGAGCCCTCGTTGCCCCTGGTGGGGGCGCAGGAGCCCCCTTGCAAAAGAGCGGTCCTGAAAGACACCTGAGCAGGACGGAGGAGAGCTTTCGGCTGACTCCCCTCTCCCTGCAGGGACTGTTGCTGGCCTCCAGCCCAGCCCAAGGGCAGCAACCCTCGATCCAGGCCAGAGGGCACAGGCCCGAGGGTAACCGGGTGGCACCTTGGAGGCGGGTGAGCGGTGCGTCTGGCTTGCTACTGGGACATAAAACCCGGCCCTCCTGAAAAGCTGATGTCTAAATATCCAGGAATTTGATGAGGTTTGCAGACAAGGGGAGGCCTGGCTGGGGAGAGACCCCACCAAAGGCCTTGGGAGTTAGCCTGGGGCTCTTGGGCAGGGCGGCCCAGGGCTCTCTGGGAAGTCGCTTGCTCCTCCTGTTGCCCAGCTCAGCTCTGGGGAAGGAGTGCCAGCTCAGGTGCCCGGCTGCAGCCAAAGGAGGTAAGGAAGGAAGGAGGACAGGGATCACGCTATCTAGAGCGCTCCTCCCTGCATCCCCAGATGCTAGCAAACTTCCCCACCGTTGCCGCCATTAAGCCAGGAGGAGGGCTGGAGGCTCTGTGGGGCCTCCGTCGGCTTCTCCCAGAGGCTCAGTGGGTTCCCCAAGACCAAGCAGCCAGAGGGGACAAAAGGCTGAACTCTGGGCATTGTTGCTTGAGGGACAAGGCGGTCTGACCCCTCCCCTTACTCCACCCCCTGAGCTTTCAGGCCTCAGGGCAGCTCCATCAGCCTTTGGGCCAGCCTACCCAGTGCCCCGGTGTTAGAGAAGACAAAGGGGAAACCCCCCCTTCACCCCTCCCAGATGCTTTCCATGCCCACCTGACTCTTCTGGAGGCCCCGGGGCTGGGAAGTCCCACCCGTGCTCCCGGAGTGGCTGATGAAGCCACTTGCCCTCAGTCCTGGGTGAGTGGGGGTATCCCGGACTCCAGCCTCCCAACCCAAATCCTGCTTTTCCGCTGAATGAGGCGAGGGCGCCTAGGCTGGCTGGTCATTTTGGGGCTGGACTCAGGACCAGCATCCCCTGGGAGGGCAGCGGGGGAAGAAGCGTCAAGGGCCCCCCCACTTCGCAATCCCCCCAGCGACCAGCCTTCCCGTTCCAAGCCGTATCGCGAGGGGATCGTGTCTAGGGGGGACTCTGTGCATGGGGCAGGAAAGGGGAGCAGAGATGAGCTGAGTTTGTGGGACCAGAAGCCGGTGGGTGGGGAGAGAGGCCCACTGCCCAAAGCCAGCAGCTGGGCTGGGCAGCCAGACTTGACACAGGCACTTGCCCTCTTCACTTCTGAAGCCAGCCCCCAACCAGCCTCAAGCACCCATTGGCTGAAGAGCCCAGGAAGGCTCCGTTGGCACAGAATGCAGCCGATGGCACCAGGAACTGCATGCAGTGGGCATTGGGTGAGGGTACTCGTCCCTAAAACCCTGCTGGAAATTTAAAGCAAACACCACAGACACATCAAGGATCACTGACCCTCGACAGCTTTTCCTCTCTGCGAAACCTCCCCTCCTGCCAAAGACCGTCCCGTGGGGTCTGAAAGACCCCAGCCCCCATTTGAAGGACAGGATAGGGAGCACATGTTGAAAGGGGCTCAGAGATCATTTCAGCCCACCCCCAAAATCCACTCGGGGGAGGGGGCACCAGCCCAGAGCCCCTCTCTTGGGGCAGGCTGTCCCACTGCTTCTCAGTCACAGCCAGGGATGCCCCCGAGAGCCAGCCTAGGCCCCCTTCTTTCGCTTCAGGACGGAACGCAGGGAGCGAAGAAGCAAGCAAGACGCCGTGGCCTCCAATCCGGACTCCTCCCTTCCCCCAGCCTGTTTCTGCTTGTGCCTTGGGGGGATCCCCCCCCACCCTGTGGATGAGCAGCAGCAAAGCTGCGGCAGACACCCCCACCCCCACTGCCAAGACCGTGCGGGCCCCAGGACTGCTTAGGGCTCTTTTAGGCTCCCTTGCCATGGCTTTACCCCAGGCAGACACCTCCAAGCCTCCCTCCCTCCCTCCCTCCCTCCCTCCGTCAGCTGCTCGTGGCTCCCTCCAGCCCAGAGTCAGGGCAGGCCTTCTGCAGGAGGGAGGCAGCTGGCTAAGGGCCTTACTGTGGCCTCCCCATGGCCTTCTGCCACCACTGCAGGTCGGCCTCCCTCCCCAGGGATGCAAGACATGCTGGACACACCACGCCCATCCACAAGTGGCCAGGACCCCACTTGCAGGGGAGGCTGGCTCCAGGCTGCCTTCCCCAGCCCAGGAAGAGGGCTCGGTGGCTGCCCTGGCACGACTGGCCCACTGAGGCCTCCTCTGCCACCCATCACTGATGTCGCTCAACAGGCAGCGGCCTCTTTCTGCTGTCTCTCGCTCCAGCCCATCAGATGAGGAGGAGGAGGAGGAGGAGGAGGAGGAGGAGATACCGTCAGAGCTGTATCTGGGGCAGACGGGAGCATCGCCCAAGCGGGGGTCTTCCTCGTGGGCCTTCTTCAGAGGCAGAGGGGCAGGCTGACGCATTTGCCCGGCCCTTCTGCTCTTCCCAGAGGAAGAAGGGCTGGGCTGATCCCCCAGCAGCCTGGGAGGAGAATCCTTGGGGGGGGGGGGGGGAGAGGAAGCAGCCGAGGGGCTTAGAGGACAAGGGCCCTCACAAGGGAAGGGGCTGCCGACACACAGCACCTCCGTGGGCAGGGATTTCTTTAGTGGCCCATACATTTGCCAGCTTCTAATAAGCGAAGGCCAACCTTGGTTCTTTCTCAGCTGCCTTTCAATGAGGAGGAAGTCGAGGCTTCCTCGCCCATGTCCAGCCCTTGTCCGGCTGCAGTGCCTTGATGCCTCAGCCCACAGCTTCCTCTGGAGAGGCCAGTGCCTCTTGCCCACCGCTCCACTTTGGCAACCAGGTCATTGGCAGACAACCGGACCCCTTTTCCTTTGCTCACCAGGAGACCACAAAGTACCCCAAGCTTTGGCAAGGGCAGCATTCCAGGCGCAGTGGGGCGCACCAGCTACAGCCCTCGGCAGCCCCCACAGCTTCTCACTGCAACCTGGCCAAGCATTCCTCTGAAGCTGGACAGGATCCCCACAGAAGTGGGCCTCCCAGGGGTGCCTCTGAACAGTTGTCAGGCCTTGACATCTGCTGGCATTAAACGGGTTTCACCTTTCTGACTGATTTTATAGATTTTATATTGTATTTTTAATTGGGGCTTTAAATGCTAGCAGCATTTTTCACCTGCGCTTAGCTGGCGGTTGCCACCAGAAGCTTTTAAGAAGAAAAGAGGAACAGCCGCCTACCAAAAAGCACTCTGCAAAAGTGACTTCTTAGTAGACAGCAGCATCCGAACCTGAGGCGGAAAAAGAATTCAGCAAAAATCTTGACCCAAGAAACCTTGCAGGAGAACCACTTAAAACTGCTGACACCGTCAGGCCTCGGGTGGGACCCCACCTGGCGCCCTCCAGCTCTGCTCCAGGCAGGTTGAGGTGCCAGGAAGCAGAGACGAGACCCCCTGCAGCCTTTCGCTTTAAAGGGAAAGAGGGGAGGGCAGAGAGGCCAGGCAAAGGCAAGAGAGTCCCAGTGCCAGGCCTAGCAAGGTCTCCAGCTGGGCTTCTCCGCTACCCCTCCTGGGAGCTGAGGCTTGCAAGCCTCAGGCCCTGCCAAGGGCAAAGTGGCATCCGCTGGGCGGTGCCAGCCAAACAGCAGAGGAAGCAGGGACACCGCACAGTCCCCAAGAAAGACAGCCACCGCAGGAGGAGCCCCAGGATCCCTGCCAAGCTTGAGCAGGAAGGCGGCAGCCCTCCCACCACGAGGAAGAAAGCAGTCAAGGTTGAATTTCAGAAACCAGCCCGGATTAGCCACACTTGGGTGCCCCGTAGTTCACTCAGGCGGCAAGAGCAAAAGCAGGCCAGGCCGGCCGGCCGAAGGAAGGGCTGAGCCTCGCTGGGCTGCTGGGCAGGGATGCACTGGCAGAACCCTCTGGGTAGCCCTCCAGACCAGCCAGCCGATGCAGGAATCCCCGGGAAGGAGATAGGTGTGCCTGGCAGAGGGGAGACCAGTCCCACTCTGCACAACGGCATAGCCTGCTCTGGGCCCTGAGCCATCTCCTCCCACCCCGGGGGCTCTCAAGGCCTGCTGGTACTCTGGCTCTGCTCCCCAGGGACCTCGTTCTGTGGCTCTCCAACCCCCTCCCCCCATTTGTGCAAGGCCAGGAAAATGACATTCCCCCAGAGGCTGGAGGGGTGAGACGATGGGTGAAATTGGCATTTTTCTAGTGCTGAATCCGGGTTTTAGAGCGGCCAGATACCCTGAGCGCCAATCCTCTTTTCCCTTCCATCATACAGGGTTGAACTCTGAGCTGTCAACGTCCAACGTCTTGATTTTTAAAGGTTTTGTGACTGTTCTCTTGTGTAACTCACAGTTGCCTTTCTGTTCCAAGCTTTTTCCTTTGACTGATTTACTCATAATTTTAAAATTCCTATTATTTTATGGCAGAAAAGAGAGAGGCGCAAATCCAATAAATGACCACACAATTCTATTGAGGAAACAGAGAAACTGCTTGGAGTGTGAGATGATGGGTTCCTTTCTCCCTTAAATTGAGACCCCTGGCCTCACAGGAATCACAGACCCCAAGCGAAGAGCTCTTGGCACATGCTTGGGAGCCCATTCAGAGGAGCCCAAAAGCAAAGCCGTGGGTGTCTGGAAGCCACAGAACTAGAACACGCACACAAACACCAGCAGCCTACCATTCTGCTGGTTAGTCCTAACTGCCTCTTGCTTTCTCCAACAGCCTCAAGGCAGCTGGGTGTCCCTGAAATGCAGAGATTCAGCAGCCCCCCTTAGCCCACCCCACATGCAAGGGGGCTCTGAGGGCACTCCTCCATAACCCCACTTGGGCCAGAGGCACAGACCCACAGAATGGTCCAGGACTCTGAGCCAGGCCTTTTTGCTGGGAGCCCCGCGCCTCCTGCGCGGGCCCCCCGACAGCAACTCCCCCCGTCTGAGAAAACGCAGCCAGGGCTCACTCCCAAAGCGGGACTGCGCAAGGGGGCCGGTCCCGAGCCTGTGGCAGGCCCCATCCTGGCCTGTCTCCCTTCCGGGCAACGGAGAAGCCCCCCTCCAAGGCCCAGGCAGCCTCTGTCCCCAAGGGAGCTCCGATTCCTGTCCTGGCCGGGACAGCAAGAACCGACGAGGGCAGCGCCTCCGGTCAGCCGCTCCGCCACCCCTGCCCTAGACAGGCCCGGCGGGGCTGCATGGGACGGTGGGGAGGGGCAGAAAGGGGTGTCCGGCCAGGGCTCTCCGAAGGGCCTGAAATCCCCCCTCTGCAGGGGGCCCGCCGGCCGCGTCGGGCTGATGGTGCGCCGCTCGCGCCAGCGCTCCGCTCAATGGGGGGCTGCGCGGCTGGCCGCCTTCCCCGCTAAGCCCCGGAGGGAGGCGGCGAGGGGCGGCGTTGCCTGCGCCGAGCGAAGCTGCCCGCCCGCCCGCTTGACGCTGCCGCCCTGCCTGCCGAGAAGCCCCTGCGTCAGCAGCAGCAGTAGCGGCAACGGCAGCAGCAACGGCAGCAGCAGCGGCGGCCGCGGTGGCGGCGGCGGCGGCGGCGGCGGAGTGAAGGACAAAAGGATGCGAGAGCCGCCCAGGCGGCTGCTACCTGCGCCAGTCCCGGGAGCCGCGAGGGGGGCCGCTGCCAGTCGCGGCGCCGGCTTAGGATGGTCCGGGGCTCTGCCGCTGCTGCCGCCGCCCCCGCTCGCCCGCCTCCGCCTCCCGCAGCAGTCGCCGGGCTCCGCTGAAAGCTGCAGGCGCGGCGGGTTGCAGGTGCCGCAGCTCTCCGCCGCCGGGCCCCGGAGGGCCGCCCGCCGCCTCGCCCGGGACTCCCGCTCGCCGCCCCGAGCCCCCCCGCCCTAGGCGCTGCGCCCCGCCGGCCAGGGAGCGAGGCGCGGGCGAGAGGGAGCCGCCGCCGCCGCCGCGCCGGCCATGGAGCTGCGTCCCCCGCAGCGCCCCCCCCGCCGCCGCCACCGCTCTCGCCGCCGCCAGCCCTTGTCCCGCCGCCCAAGGACGCGCCCGCACAGCGTCGGCGCCGCTCGCCCGGGCGCCCAGCGCGGAGTGCCGCGGCGGCCGGCCGCCCCGCCAGCCTCTCGGGAGGCCTGACTCGGGCCTCGGGCGACCCGCCACCGCCACCGCCTCCGGCCGGCCAGCCCCCGCCCGCTGCGCCCTGTCCCTCCCCCCCGATGGAGAACGGCGGCGGCGGCGGCGGCTCCCGGGTCCAGCCGGGCTAAGGCGGGAGGGCGGCTCGCCCCGCCGTCGGCTCCGAGTCCCCCGCGATGGTGAAGAATGCTGGCGCCGCACCATGAAGCTCCTGCGGCAGGCTCCTCCGCAGCCCGCCCGGAACGCCGCCCCGCTCGCCTGCCTAGCCTACCTCGTGGCGCAAGCGTGGCTGGTGGCGTGCGCCGTGGCGGCCAGGCCCGGCCCGCAGAGCTGCCCCTCGGTCTGCTCCTGCAGTAACCAGCTGAGCAAGGTGGTCTGCACGCGGCGGGGGCTGGCCGAGGTGCCGCCGGGCATCCCCTCCGGCACCCGCTATCTGAACCTGATGGAGAACAGCATCAAGGTGATCCAGGCGGACACCTTCCGCCACCTGCACCACCTGGAGGTGCTCCAGCTGGGGCGCAACGCCATCCGGCAGATCGAGGTGGGGGCCTTCAACGGGCTGGCCAGCCTCAACACCCTGGAGCTCTTCGACAACTGGCTGACGGTGGTGCCCAGCGGGGCCTTCGAGTACCTCTCCAAGCTGCGGGAGCTCTGGCTGCGCAACAACCCCATCGAGAGCATCTCGTCCTACGCTTTCAACCGCGTCCCCTCCCTCATGCGCCTGGACCTAGGTGAGCTCAAGAAACTCAAGTACATCTCCGAGGGAGCCTTCGAGGGGCTCTACAACCTGAAGTACCTGAACCTGGGCATGTGTGCCATCCGGGAGATGCCCAACCTCTCCCCTCTGGTGGGGCTGGAGGAGCTGGAGATGTCCGGCAACACCTTCCCGGCCATTAAGCCGGGGGCCTTCCACGGACTGAAGTCGCTCAAGAAGCTGTGGATTATGAGCGCCCAGATCGGCGCCATCGAGCGCAACGCCTTCGACGACCTCACGGCGCTGGTGGAGCTCAACCTGGCCCACAACAACCTCACCTCTCTGCCCCACGACCTCTTTGCGCCTCTGAGGTACCTGGTGGAGCTGCACTTGCACCACAACCCCTGGAATTGTGACTGCGACATCTTGTGGCTATCTTGGTGGCTTCGGGAATACATCCCCACCAACTCCTCTTGCTGCGGGCGCTGCCATGCCCCCACGCATATGAGGGGAAAGTTCCTGGTGGAGGTGGACCAGACGGCCTTCCAGTGCTCGGCCCCCTTCATCCTGGACGCCCCTAGGGACCTCAACATCTCCGAGGGGAGGGTGGCCGAGCTCAAGTGCCGGACCCCCGCCATGTCCTCCGTGCGGTGGCTGCTGCCCAACGGGACGGTGCTGAGCCACGCCTCCAACCACCCCCGTATCTCCGTCCTCAACGATGGCACCCTGAACTTCTCCCAGGTCCTCCTCACGGACACGGGGACGTACACGTGCATGGTGACCAACGTGGCAGGGCACTCCAATGCCTCGGCCTACCTCAACGTGAGCACGGCTGAGCTCAACACATCCAACTACAGCTTCTTCACTACAGTCACGGTGGAGACCACGGAGACGTCGCCCGAGAACCTCTTCCCCAAGTTCACCAAGCCGGTGCCGACTGCCTCTACGGGCTACCAGCCGGCCTACACCACCACCACTACCGTGCTCATCCAGACGACCAAGACGCCCAGGCAGGACGCCACCCTGGATGGCAACGACAAGATGCAGACCAGCCTGGATGAGGTGATGAAGACCACCAAGATCATCATCGGCTGCTTTGTGGCTGTGACCCTCCTGGCGGCGGCCATGCTGGTCGCCTTTTACAAACTTCGCAAGCGTCACCAGCAGAGGAGTACGGTGGGGGCCGCCAGGACCGTGGAAATCATACAGGTGGACGAAGACATTCCGGCCTCGGCGGGGGCAACGCCTGCCACCGCCGCCACCACCGCCACCCCTTCGACCACATCCGGCATGTCAGGTGAGGGGGCAGTTGCGCTGCCGGCTATTCATGACCACTACAACACTTACAAACCCTCCCAGGGGGCCCACTGGACAGAAAACTGTTTGGGGAACTCCCTGCACCCCACGGTCACGACCATTGCCGAACCGTATATAATACAGACCCACCCCAAGGAGAAAGTGCAGGAAACTCAGATCTGACTCCTTTCCTCGCACCCCCCCCCCCGCCATTATTAAATAAATGCAATAGGATGCACAACAGACAAAACCAACTTTCATACCCGGAGGGAGGAGGGCAGTCCCGTTCTCCCGCCCCCCCTTCCTGTATATGCTTCTATATTAAGTCATGGGCTGAAAGAAGAAGCAGATTCTATTAAAATGTAAAGAAAAGCCTATTTTCTAACTTGTTAGCTGTATTGAGAAGGAAGCGTAACTCCGATCCCCCCCCCCTCCAGGGACAGAGGCACAGATCCCCACGGCGAGTTTTGGCATCAGACCTATTTAAAGCAAAAACATAAACAGCCTTGCTCCCAAAGACAGTGGCGGAGAAGATAAAACAGAAAATTTCAAAACCAAGGAACAGCGGGGGGAGGGAGGGAGGGAGGGAGGGTGGGAGTTGTCCTTTTTAGAAGATGTTACTTAGAATGCAGTAAAAACAAACCCGTTTCTATAGAGACGCTCTTTTCTTAAAGCCTTGGAAAAAAGCCGTCTCCATATTTACAGTTATCTTATTTCAAAAAGAGAAAAGGGGGGGGGAGGGGAGGGGGGAGGTGCACTGAGGGTTTGTACTGTGCCAAATGTTACAAATGCAATAAAAAGGTCATTTTTATTTATTTCGTTTTTTAAAGACAGTTACCAGAAGGGAATTAAATACTTGTATCTAATTGCAAAAAAATTAAACCAGCAAGATTAATTGCTCTGTCCTCTCTCAGTGAGGATCGTGGGGGTGGGGGTGGGGGTGGTAAGTGGGGGGGAGTTGCACAGGACAGAGGTGGGAGAGGGTGTTTCTGAGATGGAAGAAAGAGGGTCTGCTTTGCACCCAAGCCGGCCGCCGGCTTCTCTTTCTCTCTCAAGCTCTGCGCCGCATTCCTGCGGTCCTGTCCTCTTGGTTAACCCTCTCGGGGCTCAGGGCCTGGTGCACAAGCCCTTTCTGGCTGGCAGAGGAGCAGGATGCCCCCTCCGCACAGAGATGCCAGGGAAGCCTATCTGGTGGGTGGGCACCCCACATAGGATCCCGGCCTCCCTCCTTTCCCCCCTGGGCCGCTCCCCCTCCCCCCTCCAGCTGCTGCTGCTCTGCCCCTCCCATCTGTCGGAGGGCACAAGCCCTCTCTGTCTGCTCCCCCACGGGGTGGGCGATTCGCCCGCCCCACTCCCATCACATCCTCTTGTGGGGAGGGGCAGGCTCAGCCACCCGGGCTATGAAACCCCCCATTGTCCTGAGTCTGGCTCTCTTGGGCCTTGAGGGGGGAGGCGGGGATCGGGGCCATCGGCAGAGAGGGGAAGGCAGGCAGAGGGAGGGAAGGAGGGAGGGGGCACTGGCCCCAAAGGCAGATGAGAATAACTGTAACTCTGAGACAACTGGATGTTTGTATTTTAATAAATATTGTTGAGGTTTTTAAGAATGCCGTGTCCCTAAACAGTTACCGTGAATGCCAATGGTGGGGGAAGGGTGAGAGCAGCCCCAGCCCCAAAGATTTGGGACCCTGAAACTTCCAGGCTAGGCTGAAAGGCAGAGACCCACTGAGGACAGGGCAGGCGAGTAGGGTCCAGTCCAAGGCAGAGGTCAAGGAAGCCCCCCCAGGACTTAAGTCTCAGATTGGCTACTTCCCTTTAGCTATTGCAAGTGCAGTGGCTGGGGGGGGGGGGATCCCGGAAGGTAAGGAAGCCCCCATGGAGAAGAGGCAGTCCCCTTCCATGCCCCATATCCATAGACAAGGTAGTCACACACACCTTCCCGGGATTTCCTAGAAAGGAGGCTCTGGCCAAGGGGTAAACCCTTCTGGCTGAGCTCCTGGTCTCTTTGGGGGGGGGTTCTCCCCCATAGGAGCCATCTTCGGCCTTTGATCAGGACAGCCCCCAAGGGGATGGGGTCTTCGGAAGCCTTGGGCCCAAAGGGCGATGCCACAGGTGCCAGTCGAGAGAAAGATGCCTCCACCTGAGCTGGCTGGACAGGAAAGGGGGGGGGAGAAATAGGACTGCTTCCCAGAGGGCCCAGATCCTGGGGTGCCCCTTTTCAAGGGTACAGTTCTCGTTGTGGCCAGATGGCTGGTCCAGAAGAGCAAGTCCCCGGAAGACCCAACCCTCCAACTCTCCGGGAGCCCCACATCTGCAGCGGCCTCTGCCCCCTGGCATGGCCTGTCAGCTCTGCAGGGCTGGGGAGAAAATTATTTATTAATTTAATTTAATTTAATTTAATTTAATTTAATTTAATTTAATTTAAT
>WNWU01000128.1:652109-676366 GCA_012654045.1 Ptyas mucosa
TAATTTAATTTAATTTAATTTAATTTAATTTAATTTAATTTAATTTATATGCCGCCCTATCTCCGTAGGACTTCCCTCCGTAGAAATGCCCCCCACCTGGGCCTAGACAGGGCCGCTGCTCTCCGCTTGGCCTCAGTTCTGCCTCGGGGTCCTTCCCCAAAGGACTAGAGAGAATCCGTCCAGTTGGGTCTGCGGCACCCTTTGGGCACCCTCTCCTGCTGACACCCCTCCCCGCTTAGCAATTTGGGGTTGGGTCTCCAGCCCTTGCTCCCCTCCTCTGCCCCACCAGGGGACAGTTTCCCTCTAATGGTGGGTGGGGTGGGGTGGGGTGTCCGCTTTCCTGAAGAAAGGCAGAAGGCGAGAGGAGGGCAGAGCAGATTCTGCCTTGCCTCAGAAGATCTCCTGCCAGTCCCTACAAAGGGCCGGAAGGGAAGTGGCCGAGCCAGCTCTTTCTGTCCTCTGAAAGCTGACTCTGCAGCTGACTGCTGGGGCCTGGGGAGGGAGGGAGGGAGGGAGGGGAGGGGGGCCAGCTGCCACAGCATCCAACTCGGTGGCGGCGGCTGCTGCTGCTGCTGCTGGGCATCCAGGCGGCACAGAAGGCAGAGAGGGCCCCCCTCTCAGGCCAAAGAGCCAAGGGGGCTGGAGCCTAGGCAGAGGAAGCAGGGAGAGGACCCACACCCACACCTGAGGCACTGGGGTCAACACCCTTCCTCACAGGCACAGGGGGTTGTGGGGCTGCAGGGAGAAGAAGCGCACAGGTGGGCGAGGGTGTGTGTGTGTGTGTGTGTGTGTGTGTGTGTGTGTGTGGAGGGCGGGAAGTCCAAGCAGGGCCCCATCCGCCCCCAACCCCCCCTCGGGCACAGGCTCTGCTCTTCCTCGCTGGCTTCGCTCATCGCCCCACCAAAACCCAGAGCAAAACACAACATCACAACAAACACCAAAACCATTAATAATAATTATAATCAGCACAGCTAAAACAGTAAAAGGAGAAAACTTGTCTGCTCCAGATTAACAGTTAGTGGAGTCAAACAGGCAATTAAGCCACTGCAATTAGCTCATAACTAAGGGGCGCCTTGGCAGGGGGTGTCGATTCCCCCCAGAAGAGTCCTGCTGGGGCCCCCAGGTCAATCTTGGCCTTCCCAGAGGGCCAAGGCAGCTCAGAGCAAAAGGGCACAAATTCCCAGCCCCTGGGGAGGAAAGGGGGTCCTGGGGAGCCCCGGAATCCCTTCCCTCCCTGCTGCTTCTGCTTCCCTGCCCCTCTCCCCTCTCAAGCCTCAGCTGACGGTGTGTGTGGGGAGTGTCTTGGTCCAGCCATCTATGCTGCAGAATCCCCCAAAGTGCCACTCCAGCCCTTAGCCCCCAAAGCAAGGGGGCAAGCCTGCCTTGGTCCCCTCTCCCACAGCACCATCTTGGCAAAAACAAGAGGGGCTGGACAGCTCTGGGCCCCCACCCACCCAACTGACACAGTGGCAAGCCGAGAGGCATGAGATATCTTTAAACTTTGATCTACTGTTTTTAATCTCCATATTTTATGTCGTTCAGGGGGCTGTATTTTTTTAACATCACCATCACTGAGGCATCACTTCAGGATTTACTGCTGATAGAGGCCCTGAGAGTCCCTGTCGGGCAGGACAGATGCCTCCAGCCCCTGGGCACCAGCAGGCAGGCAGAGAGACAGACAGACAGACAGGCCTCCCAACAGAGCCCGGCACGCAACTGCTTAAAATCCATATTCCCTTCCCCAAAATCGGCCTCGAATGCACTGAAAAGGAGCTGCTGGAGAAAAGTGACCTCAGCACCTCTGAAGGTCAGCAGCTGCCAGTCAACTGAACCCAGCCCACGAAAGGGCCAAGGCGCCCCGGGTGGAGAGGAGCTCCAATCTTCTACCTTCCCTGAGGGCCCCGCAGCCCCCTCCTCTCCCCCACCCCACAGGGCCAAGGGAAGTGGCGGCTACAGGCTCTCCAGGCTAAGCAAGGAAGGGGGGCCGAGGGGTCAGCTGGACAGTGGCAGCTTCTGCTACAGCCACAGGCCCAAACTGTCCCCCCACATGGGAGCCAGAAGCAGCCACCCAACCAGCGCAGCTCTCTTGCAGGGGGCAGCCAGGATAGGTTTTTGGTGGCCAACCTCCCTTCGGCCTGGGATCAGAACTAAGCTGAGCCTCCTTCTCAGGATGGCAGGAGCCCAGACACTCAGGGCTGCAGCCCATGCTAGACGAGGCTAAGATGACCCAGGCCCCTCCTGTAAGCCATTTAAGAACGTGGGAATTATAGCCTGTTAACTGAGGCCTGAGAGGTTGTGGGAATCCACAAGGGGCAGGTTTCAAGCAAACAAACCCCTTGATGGCTTCCCCCACGTGCCCTTCCTGCTCCTCCCTCTGGGGCAGCAGCCCAGGAAGCAACGAAAGGCATGAAAAGGCCCCCCTGGTCCTGCCCACCTCTGTTTTCGGAGCACATTAGCTCTGTCCTCAAGCCTTCTGCTTATGACCAAGTGCCTCCAGGCGTCCCTTTCCTGCCCGTGACTCAGTCCTCCAGTCAGCCCGTCTTCCTTCCTCGCCTCTTCCGTCTTCATCCTCCCCTTCTGCTCTGGCTTCTCCTAAAGGACCCCTTCCCACTTCTCTCCAAAGGCTGCTGCCTTTCTCCTGGGGGGCGGAGGGCAACTCTCTCTCTCTCTCTCATGAGTGGGCAGAGACACTCACTTACAGACGGCCATTTTCCTTGCCTCCGTCACAACAGATGCCACGCTACCCACAACCGTTCTACCCTCCTTGGCACACCATCCCCTCTCCGCCTCTGGGAGCATCCTTCCACAGCAGGCACAGCACCCCTCCACGTGCCTCACTTCTCCACTCTCCTAGGTCTAACTTGCAGTCCTTCCCGTTCTCTGCCAATCCCCCTCCCCTGCCCCTGCCCCTGCCCCTGCCCCCGCTCTTTAATCCCAGGCAGGCTGTGGAGGGCGGGGGGGGGGCAAAGGGGGCCGGGCGCTCTTCCCTTCTGGCAGTGGAGAGGGAGGTGACAGCCTTGGAATGACAGAGGCTGCACCACGAGCTGTCTGAGCAGTCTAGCTTAGTTCCGAAACCCACCAGAGCCTCCTCCAGAGGTGGGACCCTCCCCACTCTGTCTTCTCCCAAGGCCTCCCCCCCCCCCCCAAGACTGGAGGACGAAGCAAGATCTTTGTCTTCTCCTACAGAAAAGGCAGGGTGTCAATGAACCCAAATGTCCCACTGGTATTTTTACTTCACAAAGAAGGGGAAGCCGTCCTGCATTTTCTCCCAGCCAGGAGGGCCCCAAGGCAGCATCTTTCCCTGCTGGTCCCTGGCAACCCTCTCCAGGGCTGCCATCCACCTCTGGCCCCCAGCTGCTTTTCCCCAGGAGTCCCAGCCAGCTCAAGACTTGGAAAGGGACTCCCAGAAATAGGAAGGCCTCAACGCCCATTGCTGGCCTCAACTGGGAAATCTTCCACCCTGTTTGGATGGGGCCCTCCGGAGTCCCTCACCACCACTGGATTTTCACCCGTCCAGTCCTGTCAGTGCCCGAGTCTGGACCGGGAAAGGAGAACACCTTTGTAGCTGGGGGGGGGGGGGCTGAAGCGAGGAGGTCCTTGGCACTCTTTCTTGCAGACGTTTCATTATCCAAACTTGGGAAGATGGTCATTGCTCGCATTGAGCCGTTACCTAGTTCGGGTAACGAAAGGCCTGCAAGAAAACCGCTCCGCTGAGAGAGGGTCAAGTCAGAGTCGTCCCTGAACGTTATGTGGCCCCGAGGGCTTTTGCTTCTCCTTTCCCCTGAGGAAAAAATGCCCGCTTATGCTGGCTTTTCAACTAGCCGTCAGTCCACCTAAAAATCCCCTCCATTTCCTCCAATTCCTTTGATGACGGACTTCTGTGAAGGAAGCCTGCAAAAGAGGTGGGGCTCTTCCTTCCCTAGAGGAGCTGTTGGCACAGCCACCTCTTGGGGCAGGGGGCTCTCGTCCTTCCTGGGGGTCGTCAGGAGGGATGGGGACGCCCACTTATCTGCGAGGCAGTGGGGAACCCCGCCTTGCATGCATGGATGGGGGGCTGGAGTGGGAGACCCACAGTGTCCCTTTCAACCCTTTGATTCCCTAGTTCTGCCTGGCCCCAGAGTCGCCCAGCCAAGCCAGCCCCTCCAGTCGCTTTTGCTTTCTGAACCAGCTGGACTGCTGAGGGTCTCCAAAGGCCTGCAGTTTCGCCAAAGGGCTTTGAAAGTCCTGGGGGTGGGTGGGTGTCCCCTCTAGGTGGGTGTCTGTTGACTCTCTGAACCCCCCCGAAAGGTCTCTGGGCAGCATCCACAAGGCAGGTGGCTCCGGACGTCCGGCCATTTCCCTCAGATTATCCTTTTGCTGCAAACATTACAATGACGACAACCCCCCCCCCCCCCAATCCGTTGATTTACCCAACCTCCAATAGGTTCCTTCTAAAAATAGCCACCTTGCCTGCCACCAATGGAGGCACCGGCTCTATTTGTAGCATCACTTGCAGCCTGGGGAAGGTCCAGGCCCCCAAGCAGAGCAGAGGCACAAGCCTCAGCCAAGTTCCGGGGGGGGGGGGGGGGCGGATCTTCAGTGCACCTTAGAGATGGAGGCCTTGCCCTGAGCACTCAGCCCTAAGGCCGGGTCCTTACAAGGGATGGGGGCTGCAGCAGGAATCTTTGCCCACAAGGGCCTGGGTGATCCAGAGCCAGGGAGCTGCCCCCTCCCCACCTTCCCTTGCTCCCTGGATCAGCAGACAATTGGGGGTGGGAGGGGTTCCCCACTGGCCGATATTCTCAGGCCCAGTGGGAGGTGGGAACCTCCTGCACCCCCTTCCCTGAGCTCAGTGAGCACCCCGCTATAGCTCTGTCCTCCCAGTGCCTGCCCACGGTGGGCCCTTAGCCAGAGGCCTCTGAACTAGGCCTAGAGAGGGGAGGAGAGTCCCCTAGTGTGGGCTGGCTTCACCCTGACTGTGTGGGGCACTGCCACAAGGTTCAGATATCCAGGGAGAGTCCAGAGCAGAGAGTGCCAGCAGGACCCTGTTCTCCTTCATACAGCAGGCAGAGCTCAGTTAGTCACAGTCAGTCTGTACCTGCACCGGACGGGCAAGTCAGTTGCAGGCCAGGGACCTCTGGAGCCCCCTGGGAAAGGCTGATACCACCCCCACCCCCCATTTCCTGCAGGAGAATCAAGCCTCCTCAAGGAGCTGGTGGTGGTGGAGGGCCTCAGCGGACCCCAACAGGTGTGAGAGAACCCACTGGCCCCTTGCCCGCTGGCCCTGGAGAAAGTCCGTAGAGGGGCTGCCTGCTTCTGACCCCCAGGGCTGCCTTTTCTCCCTCCTCCCCAGAGAGAAGGACCTGCCCTGCCTTTGGGGAGCACCCGGAGGAAAGGAAGGCCCTGATTCTGGCAGACGAGGCAAGCAAGCAACCGGGGGGGGGGGGGGGGGGGGCAGAGGGGGCGTCCTCTGGTGGGACACACCTCCTGGGGCCAAAGGTCAGAGAGCAGGGGTCTGGCCAGAGACCCCTTGCCAGGTGGGCAGGAGTGGCTGCGCAGAAACCCTGCCTGCCTGGAACCGCCAATCCCTGCCCAGAGAAACACTACCCCTTGACTGAGTCCTGGCCTTTGGAGAAAGATGAGCCTGCCATCTTGGTCCCACCCCGGCTGAGATGCTGGGCACCAACCCCCCCCCGCCCCACTCCTTCCCCATATCCACTCAAGGTAAGAGGATAAGAGCTCCTAGTAGACCGTCTGACCATCAGGGTGGTCTTCTTGCAGTCCATCCCCCCTGGCCTGGGGGAGGGCCAGTGGGGTCTTGAGGGGCCCCACTCAGACCCCCTTCTGCTGGCGCTTTCCTCACCTGGCTTTGGAGCAACTGGCTCTCTGGGCAAGCCCTGAAACAGAGCCAGAGAGCTTGGGGTGGGGGGCAGGGCCCCTTTTCATTCAGCTCCACCCTCCCCCACAGGCCCCACCAAGCAGAGGGAGGGAGGATGGGACTCCTAAGGAGGAACTGAAAGGAGCAGCATCAAAATGCTGTGGGAAATAGAGGACGACCTCCAGGGAAAGTTCCTCACTGAAAGCGCAAAGAAGTCTTCAGTAACTTAAAATGTGACCAACTGCTAAAGAGAAAAAGCCTAATGTTCAGTTTCTCCACCAAAGATGGGGCAATCAGGGGCTGAATCAATTAAAGATTAATAGTTGAATTAGACTTGCAAGTAAGATTGTCATAATTATCACGTCTTGCTGGGAAAAGTCATCCGGGGGAGGTGGGTGCTGGTGGGGTCTCCTTTGTCCTGGCAAAAGGCCCCAGGTGGGAGAAAAAAAAGCCCCCCCTCAGATTGAGAGCTCAAGGCAGATCAAGAAGCAGGAAAGAAGAGAGAAGGAGGGAGGGAGGTCGTACTCCAGCTATGTGGACCACGAAGGGGGTGAAGGGAGGGGAACAGCACACAAACAAAAACATGCATTGCACAATGAAGGGGGAGGGGAAGGAGGCAGCTGAAAGGGCCACCGGGTAGGTCAGGAAAGCGGGGATCCACAGGCTCTGAGGAGAACGGGGATCCCGGGCAATCCAGGAATGAATTCTGGTGAAGAGATCCTGCACGAGGGTCATCCAGGGCAGAAAAGGGTCTTGTGGGCGAGATGGATGAATGGAAATGAGAGCGGGAGGCGAAAGAGGAATGGAAAAGGTGAGGGTCGCTTTATTTTATTTATTTCTAACCAGCCTTTATTCTTTTTACAAATAACTCAAGACATCGCCAACACACCTCCCTCCTCCTCATTTCCACTACCACATCTACCCTCTAGGTGGCGAGGGAGGGGCTGCTCCAAGGCACCCCAGCTGGCTGTCATAGCAGAACTTGATCTCACGATCTCCCGATTTATGGCCTGGTGCCTTAACCACTAGACCTGACTGCCTCTCTCTCTCTTACTACAGCAGACGAGGGTCCCACTCAAACTCAAACTCGTTTAAAAAAGACCCATCTGTGCTTTAGCAGACCTGTTCATACACACATTTCAATTATTTATATGGCTACCCATCTGCCAATGACGACTCTTGCAGCAAATTAGGATTCAAGGCAGCGAACAAGAACCCAGGATGCCGGAGGTAAACCATGGTTTCCAATGGCTGAACCAGTCAGAAGCTGAGCTCCCCTCCCCCCATCACCTCCTTGGGGAAACCGCCAGGCCAGCCAGTTGGGACCTGCCAGCAGAGGGAACAGAGCAGGTCAGGCGGACATGGACAATAATGCCGGTAAGGATGCTCGGAGAACAGAAGGCCACAAAAGGAAGAAAAAAGTGGGGCAGGAAGAAAACACACAGAAAGGAGTGTTTTTGCAGCACAAAATATAAGGAGGACATTGTCGTGGGGCTCTCTTGATCTGCAAAAATGCCGCTGCCTCTGAGAACTGGGTAGGGCTCACTGAGAGCAGCAGAAGACAGGGAGGGGACTGCATCGAGGGGCCTCCAGCCACGCCCCCAAGGGGAATTAACACAAAAAGAAAGGAAATGGGGAGGGGGGGGGAGCCAAATAGGGAGATCCTCCAGGCAGAATTCGAGAAGCCCCAAAAAGGAGACAGAAATCAAGGGGTCAATATGGAAGTGGCTCCCGGATGGTGTGGGGAGGCTGCAGAGGCTGAGGGGAGGGGGAGAAGCCCAGCATCTGACTAAGGAGGGGTCGAGGCTGGCTGAACCCCTCCGGCAGGCCCTGGAGAAGCATCTGGGGCAGGAGGTAGGGGGCAAAGCGGGCCAGGCCTTTGGCAGAAGAGGTCATGCACGAAGTGGGAGGGACAAAGAAACGGGGAGGGGCAGGCAAGGGCACCGCTTGCCCTACTTTCTCCCCCTTCCCTTTACGTGAGATCTGCCTGGCGGTTCCGTACTGTTTCTGTGTTGCACAGAAGGGAAGGGAAGGGAAGGGAAGGGGGCCCTGGGAGGGCTGCAACCTCTCACGGGCAGCCCTAGGGAGAGAGACTGGGTCCACACAACAGCCCCCCCCACCCCCCCCACACACTATGTCACTTGGAACTCTGTGCAACTCAGCCCCTCGACGGACTCCCCCTTCCCTGCGCTTTGTAATCCAGAAAACAGGTTCCTGGAGTCTACACTGGGTGGGCCTGCGAAGCACGGAAGACCCCTCCCTCCTCAATCACTCTGGAATTTGCTGGGCTGTTCTCGGTCTGGTCAGCCGCATGGGACCCTCTCCCAGGACTGACACACACACACACACCAGTCTGTGGCTCCTGTGGCCGTGGGGAGAGATGCTGTGGTCTCTCAAAGCCACACGGCCGGAAGTCTGCTTCCTACTCATGACACTGGCCCTAAGTGGTCAACCCAGAGTCAAAGGCCGGCCGGCCGGCAGCCTGCGAGGGCATCTTTGATGTACCTGCCTGGTCCCAGGTCTGAGCCCTAGCCATGGCCACTCACAGGGCTTCCTGTGGCCCACAGGCAGGGGAGTGGCAGGTGTCTGAAGCAGGCGGCCTCGGCAGGATCCGAGCTGCCCCTCGGCCCCCCTGCAGTCAACGCAGGCCGCTTGTGGGACGGGGTGTGACGGCAGCAGAATGAAAGCCTCAGCTGACTCGCTAGGGGATGCCACACGTCTGGCATCTGCACCCAATCCTTCTGCAGATGGCAGCCAAGCGCAGAAACTCTTGTGGGCCAAGGCTGGAGGAAGACGCAGAGGCAGAAAGAGCTGGGGAAGATTCTTCGGCCACTGACCTCCATCACAACAGGGAAACCCCCACTGAGCCAGGCAGCCCCCTGGCCTCACAAACGCATCAAGACCGAGCAAGAAAAGGCAGCAAAGGTGCCAGGTGGGCAGGAGGTGAAGTTGAGACGCAGAGACGCACGAAGGCCGACTGTCCTACCTCTCGTTGCAGCACCAGCTCTTTTGTGAACAGTGTGGCTTCTTCGCTGAAGGGCTCCCCTTCCTGGACCAGGCCTGGCAGGTTCCGGGCTCCACGGGGACATTCGATGCCTAAGAGGGAGAGCGAGACCTGTCACCCACAACCGTCCCGCCGTTTGCAGTTCCCCTGACATCAGGAGGCATTTCCCCCGATGGGTCAGAAGAAAGCCAGAGCTGTGGGGGCCAGTTGCTTAGAGGCCAGAGACCTCCCTGGTTCACCCCCCTCTGGGGTCCCTCCCCCCTCCCCCGTGGTATTCTGCAGAAACACAAGAAGGAGACGCCAGGCTCCTTTCCTTCTCCAGCAGCTGTGGCAACTCCACCATGCCCATTGTGCTCCCCAAGGGCGGAAAAGGCCATCCAGAGACGGTCGCCCTCAGGCCCACTGGAGAAAGGCCTGGCCTCCGGCCATCCTGACCCCCTGAAGGACACCCATCCAACCCCACCACCACACTGAAGAATTGCCTCTGAGCACACAGTGGGCCAGAGAGGACACGGAAGCTGACATGGTGCGGAGTGGCCAGCGAGGGGCACAGAACCAGGGCCAAAGGTTCTGGCTTCTACGGAGTCAGATGAAAACCACTGAATGAAATGCAAGTGAGAAAAATGCAAAGGTCTTTACCTAAAAATAATAATAAATGCTCAACTTATCAATATTGTGCATAGAAAAAAATCCTAACTCAGTAACTGATCACCCACCAAAGGCAAACACAGTTTTGGTTGCAGCAAAAGAAGTTTCTAAATCCTTGAAAGCAATTGTTGTACTCCATTTCACGCTGGACAGGACTCCCCCACCCCCACCCCCCCCCTTCCCCCCAGACTAAGGAGGACGGAGACTTCTAGGAGAAGGGCAGCGAGGGCAACCAGTGACTAGCAATTAAAGAGAAGCCAAGAAGGAAGGGAAGGAGACGGACAGACAACCAATTTTCTCACAAGGACACAGATGAGTCCGGGGGGCTCCAGGCCCAGCTAGTCCAGCTGCTTGGGCTGCCCATAGGTTTGATTTGCCATGCTACGTGGACTCTTTAGCAAGACCCACACCCTTTCCATGGGTCCGTGAGTAACATGTAGTCTTCCCGTGCCACATGTCCACCACCATGGCTATCACAGAAGGTATAATGTCCCAACACCTTCTTTCTGTCTTCTGGCTCTCCTTGTTCGGCTCCCATCCTCCCTCTGTTGAGGCAGAAGCCTCAGGGGCTTTGAGTGCCTCTCTGAGTCCCCCTGCTTCCCCCTCGGCCCTGGGCAACCAGAGGAGAGCAGGCTTCCTTGTAAAGGGTGGTCACACCACAGAAGTAGACGTTGTCATGGACAAGGCCTTCCTTATTGCCCTGGAGGGTTGGAGCAGAGGCCGGGGTTAAACCCTGAAGGCCAGGCATCCGGAGGAACTTCCCGGAGGAGGCAGCCAGTGCAAAGGGGGGAGATTCGCTAGATTCAAAACCACCTGGCAGTCCCTGAGGGCACCTGCAGCTCCTGCTCCTTTGTGTCTGAACAGGAGCCGACCATTCAGTTTTGCACGGTACTGAAAAGTGCAGGAAGGGCCAGTTACATATTTGATTTCGAGAAGGAAAAACTGGACTATCCAATTTTGGAAAATCAATGGGCCTAGGTTTTTTTAAAAAAGTGACACGCGCTTCCCATTACTTAAAAGGAAAGCCGGTCATCAGAAAATATTGTTTTGGATCCACTGGGCCCTCCAAGAATGTTTGGAAAGCAGTGAACGTCCGATTTCCTACATTGGCAATTTAAGAAACGTGAAGAGTTTTAAAACTCGTATGATTTCCCCTTGGTATAACTTTGTTTTTGTTTCAAATTATTATGTGTATCGATACAATTCCGGGAAGCAGCCTTGCATTTGGAGCACACGGCGCCTGTCACCTCGCAAGGAGCTCTGGCTCCACTGGGCCTGGATGTGACAAAAGGATAATCCCAGGTAACTGGAAAATCAGCCAGTCTCCTGACTCCGAGGAACAGGCCCGGGGCCCTGGCTGGCTAGACTTGGTTAAACATGGTTTAAAAACGCTGTCGCAATCATGTTCCCTGAGAGAGTAGAAATGCCAGTCAGTTCTGTGTCATCTAAAATCTAATCAGAATTCCCTCTGCCTCTTAATGACTCTTAATGAAGTTATTAATCGACGCCTTGAGAAGTAGAGGAGCCAGAGCTGAGCCCCGCAGCACTGCATTCCCCACCTGACTTTAGCCAGACAGTTTAACTCTCCTGAACCTCGTCAGGCTGGGCAGAGAACAGTTAGACCGCTGGCACGGATGCCACAGGAGACTTGGTCAAACGCTTGGCTGACATCAGGGCCTTTCATACCCAAAGCATTCCCATCATCTATTAGGAAAGGTAAATCACATAAACGTAGTCTAGGAAAACTGGCTATTCATCAAACCTTGCCGATAGCCCCGATTACAATTTTTAAGAACCGCCTTAGGAGGTCTTTTCTCCCCTTGTGGAAGGGGGGGGGGTCAGCCAAATCACCGGCTGCTTCCTAGGGCACTTTGGGATGCCAGCCACTTGCCCCAGGATGCTAATTCACAGAAAAGAGGCGTTCTGTCCACCCAAAGTTCCAGCCTCTCTTCACCCCACCCCTTGACCCTCCTTGCTTTGTGGAGGGGCAGGAGAGGGGACTGAACCCCAAAGGGTGGATCTGAAGGTGTCCAAATAGGTGCCTTCTGCCAACTTCAGCGCCAAATTCCAGGTTCCTCTTGTCTGCCCTTCCTACGGGCGCCCATTTTATCCTCTTCCACCCAATGGGAGGTTGGGCACAAAAGAGGCAAGGGAGCTGAATAACTCCCTCCAAAAGGAGGCCAAACTTTGAAAAAGGCATCAAAAGAAAGATACAGCCTGACAATGGACTGGATGTGGCTGGGGTGGCCGAGGGGGCAATCTAGGCCACGGAGGGACCTGGCAGCATAGATGGGCAGCGGCTCAGAGTGGAAGCCGCGGACACCATTCAGGTTAAGTGCCCCACGTGCACATAGGGGAGGCTACTCCACTGTAAAGACGACAATCGAAGGGCTTCCGATGACTACACAAAATGGCTGGGAAGAATTATAAAAGCCAGAGTCTACAGTTCCAAAGGTGCTTTTTTCAAGAGACAACTGGACTTGGTTTTTTCTTTGAAGACGTTTTGCTTCTCATCGAAGGAGATTCTTCAGCTCTGTCAGAGCTGAAGTTGTTTTTTGGGAT
Organism: Ptyas mucosa; assembly: GCA_012654045.1. Classification (NCBI taxonomy): domain Eukaryota; kingdom Metazoa; phylum Chordata; class Lepidosauria; order Squamata; family Colubridae; genus Ptyas; species Ptyas mucosa. Next base: position 664,181 of record WNWU01000128.1, read on the forward strand.
AAGAAACAAAAAAGTTTTCAAAAAAACAAAACAACCCCCTTCCCCCCCCCGAAAGTCCAGTTGCCTCCTGAAAAAGCACCTTTGGGACAACTGTGACCTGAATGACTGAGAACCTCCATAGACTGGAGTCCGCAGGCTTTCCCTGCCCTATTCTCACCCAGTTTCCGATTAAAAGACTAAAGAAGCTGGAAGGGACCTTGGAGGTCTTCTAGTCCAACCCCCTACTCAAGCAGGAGTCCCTACACTATTCTGGACACGTGGCTGTCCAGTCCAGTCCCTTAACAAACCTCCAGGGTTGGAGCCCCCACAACCTCTGGAGGGAAGCCATTCCACTGGTTGATTGTTCTCACTGCCAGGAAATTTCTGCTTGGTTCCAGGTTGCTTCTCTCTCCTTGGTTAGTTTCCACCCGTTGCTGCTTCTCCTGCCCTCGGGCGCTTTGGAGGATAGGTTGACCTCCTCTTCCTCGTGGCAGCCCCTCAAGTATTGGGAGGCTGCTATCATCATGTCACCGCTAGTCCTTCCCTTCATCAAACTAGACACACCCAATCCCTGCAACTGTTCTTCGTATGTTTTATCCTCCGGTCCCCTAATCACCTTTGTTGCTCTTCCACTCAGCTTGGTCTCGTCTGCAAATTTCAATTGGTTTCCTCCACTACATTCCATTTTCCCCTCTCCTTGCAGTTATTTGCAACTGATCTTTTATCATCTTATTTTTGGGGAATTTCCATTGACTTTAGGGCATTTTCAGGCTGTGGTCAAAGTCACCCAGGCCTGCCTCCAGAACGGCCAAGGATGGCAGTGGGCTGTTCAGCAGGCAGCCTGAGCCCAGGCACAGGGGAGAGGGGGCTCTGAGGAGGGTAAGGGGAAGGCAATCCCTGGGGGAGACCAGGCCTTAGCCAAGGCAGCCTGGCTCTGCTTCCGCCCCGCTCTGGACCAGAGGAAAAATGGGAGCGAAAGAGGAAAGCGCTTGGTGGGGCAGAAACGTGGCACCCGCCTCTGCCACAGATTCACCCCCCTGGAGAGAGCTGCCTTTTGCCTACGAGGCTCTTCAGCATCCTGTGAGCTGGCACCAGGCAGCGCACGCCCTGCTCGCTCTGGCTGCTCCCTGCGAGGAAGTGCTGATGCGGCAGCAGAAAAGGAAACTGCTGGCCACAGGAACACCCCCACCCCTTGCCCCAGGGAGCACTGAGCAGCCCAGGAGGAGCACACAGCTGGGGGGCTGCTACATCCTCTGCAGCTCCATCTCACCGATTCTGTGGTGGGGGCAAACTAATCTCCCCCCCAGCTCCAGCAGGCACACTGCCCCCTGCCTCAAGATTTGGGGGTGGGCTCGCTGGGATACAGAAGGCAGGAAGAGTGAGAAAAGGATCCTGATCTCCCGTCCTCCAAGCTTCCCTGCTTGCAGCGGGTGAGGGTGGGCAAAATCTATGGATCAGCAGACTGAGCCAGGGGATGGGAGCGGGCGAGGGGCACAGATATGGGCAGCCATGCCAGAAGAGAGGTGGGGAGGGAAACCCCCTGCCCCTTTTCCTCTACAGAGAACCAAGCGCCAAGAACACAGGGCAGTTCTGGGTGAAAAGAGGCCACATCCGCTCCCCCCCACTGTTTCTGAGTGGGGCTTGGGAGGGTCAGGAAGAGAAGGTACAGAAGAGCACAGGAAGTGAAGACAGGCCCAAGCAAGGGGCACAGGCGGCCGGGCCAGGGCCAGGGCAGGAGGCGGCACCCGAGGGGATCAGCCTTGGCAGGGAGCACGGAAGCCCCCCCCTCCTCCCCCAGGTGACAGGCAGGCAGTAAGTGGGAAGTGGGGGAATTGCAGATCCAGGATCATAAAAAAGGGATTGTTTAAAAAGTCCTGCTCATTTGGTGCAACCAGATTTGGAGCATTGTGCGCAGCTCAGTACTAGAAGGCGAAGCGGGGTGGGGGGTGGGGATTGAGAGCCGGCTGTGCAAATCTCCTCAGAACGAAGGAAAGCTTGAGAGATCCCAGCCCTGCAGCAGAGCACTGGAGAGGAACCGAACGGACGGAAGGGGGTCTGGGGCAAACTGCAGGCAGCCGCATCCCGAGCAGATGGCAGCCCACAAGGGGAGATGCTCCAGGGCCCAAGGCTGCCAGCCCAGCAATGGAGGCACACAAGGGAGAGCCACGGCACGCACCTGCACCGCAATCCGGGCTGGATCTGCAGGCTCGCCTTTGCCTGCTGCATGGCCCTCCCCTCCCCAGAAGGGGCTCGAGGGGTCAGATGGCGGGGGAGGGGCATGTTGGGCCACAGGAGGCTCTCTCACCCTCAAGAGAGGCAGCAGCATCACCCAATGAAGCCGCTGGCCCTATTTGTGAGCACTGAAGTCTAAAAATGGAACATCTTTGGGGCACAAAGAAAAGCAAAAGATGAGCTTAGATGGCCTCTCCAGAGGGAGGCTGCCCCATGGCCAAAAGGTCCAGAGGATGCCCATGTCTCTGCCTGGGGTTTGCGCCATGGCTTCCAGCCCCTGCTGGCTCAGCTGTCCTGCGGGGGAAGGGAAAGGGACTACCTGCCAGGCCCAGCAAGGACAACCACGCCACAGCCAGGAGCACAAGGGAGGGCAAGGACAAGAGGCAGGGCATGGCATTAGTCCAGGTGGGTCATCCCAGGGCGGGCGGGCGGGCGGGCAGTATCCTTCCCCACCGCCAGGATGTCAGCTGGAGTGCATCCAGGCAAGGGGCACCCCGGGCAGGGGTTGGGTCAGGTGAAGCTGCTCTGGTCCTGGAGGGTCTACCTCCAACCAACTCGGCCACCCTGCAGCTTGCACATCTGCCTGCCTCTTGTCCTGGGGGGGGGGGGCACAGGGACTCCTCTCTGTCCCACTCTTCCCCCTTAAGTCCCCCAGCTCCCTCCTCCATGGGACGTGGCTGCTTCCGCTGCTGCTGCCCTGCCTGTCTGCAGGCAACTCTCGATTTACGACCACAATTGGCACTGGGATTTTGTGGTGGTCCTGAGTCACGTGACTGGACCTGACTTTATACTGTTTTATTGCCATTGTTAAGTGATTCCATTCTCCTGAATTGGGGTTTTTTGCAGAGTCCTGGTGGCGCAGCAGACTAAAGCACTGTTATTAACATCAGCTGCCTGCAATTACTGCAAGTTCAAATCTCACAGGTTCAAGGTTGACTCAGCCTTCCATCCTTTCAAAGGTAGGTAAAATGAGGACCCGGATTGTGGGGGCAATAAGCTGACTTTGTATAAATATATACAAAAGTATGAAGGCTATTGCTTAACGCCTTGTAAGCCGCCCTGAGTCTCCGGAGAAGGGCGGCATATAAATCAAATAAAAACAACCACAACGAGCAAAGCAGTGGGGAATCGTAGTCACAAGAGACTGCAACCCATGGTGCACTCCGTTTGCCAAGTGCGGGGGACAGGGGAGGGGGGATGGCGAGGAGATGACATTTCATAGCAGCTGAAAGCGCTTTACAGGCCATAAAGCACTCCCTCCTAGGCCTGTGGTCATTAAAGAACAGGTCGTAATTTGAGGACTAATACGTGTCCTCCTGTGAACCTTCTCCACTTTCTCCGAATTCCTAAATGTGCGTGGCCCAGGACTAGACATGGTGCTCCAAACACAGTCTGATCAAAGTCGAATGAAGCAGCACAACTGCTGGTCCCCAATTTGGAAATTATAGAGATTCAAATTGCATTGGCCTTTGTTGTAGCTACGTTTTGCCATCTGCCTCACCCACATTGCCCCAAGATCTCCCCACAAGCCCTGTTGCCAAGCCAGGCCCACTTTCTGGTTCTGCATGTTATCTTGGCTTCTGGACTCAGAGGGTAGCTCCCTACAAGCATTTCCCTCCCCCTCCCTCTTCATTCCCAGATGCCCAAACGGCTGCCCTGAATGCCTGGGCAAAGGGAGGGAGACCCTGGGGCCAAACCTCTCTGGAGAACCCAAACAGAAGGCGGCGGCGGCGGCGGCACCATGAAGGAGCTTCCAGGCACCACCCCATTCCCCTCCGACCCTCCTTTACCCTTGGGAGAGCTGCCCTTGATCCTCCCCCCACACTCCCCCAGAGATGACGGGAAGGAAAGACAGGGCTCAGCCATCCCTTGGGACACCCCGAGCCACGCAGGATCGTTCCTGGCCTCACCGGGCAAAACCCTCCTTCTGCCCTTCTCTTCAGAAGGCCCTCCAGGGCCTCAGCACCGAGGCACCCTAAAAGCCCTGGTTTAGACACAGCAGGGTGCCCCCTCTCACCCCACCTTCCTTGCTCCTCCTCTTTGCTGCTCCAAGGACCTGGGTTGGGTTTGCCTCTGTGCAAAGCCACAAGGGGGGGGGGGGCGCTCCCTGGCAAGGGCTACTCCAGAGGCCCCTCTGCAGCACAAGGGCCGGAGCCTGCTGGGAGGGGGGACTCCCGGATGTTGCCTGCAAATGTTATGCCCCCACCATAATGCGGGGGGGGGGGGGGGGGCATAATTCATGCCCTTCGGAAGCCGGGGCAGAAAACAAGAGCCCCAGCTGAGAAATGGGGACACCTCTGGGCACCAGCCATCAGCTGGGCATCCATCATCAACCAGCGTCCCCTTCAGAAGCCCCCGCAGAACAGCTTCAGAGGTGGGAGGGATGGGGCAGCCGGTTCATCTTCTCTTCCTCCCTTCACTTATGACGTGGGTGGGATCTTAGAGGGCATTGAGTCCAACCCCCTGCTCACTACCAATGTCTAACTAACCTTCAAACTCCCAGCAGGGGGAGAAATGGTTGCCTTGCTCAACAATTCTTATCCAAAGGAAATTCTTCCTAAGGTCCCGCCTGAGCTGCGGCAGTGCAGTAGTTAGAATGCAGTACTGCAGGCTACCTCGGCTGACTGCCAGCTGATGCAATTTGGCAGTTCGAATCTCACCAGGCTCAAGGTTGACTCAGCCTTCCATCCTTCCGAAGTGGGTAAAATGAGGACCCCGATTGTTGGGGGCAATGGGCTGACTCTGCAAACCACTTAGAGAGGGCTGTGAAACACTGTGAAGTAGTATATAAGTCTAAGGGCTATTGCTATTGCTGATCCTTTCTTTAATTTCAACCCGCTGGTCCTGTTCACCTGAAGGAAGACCCTCCCTGACTTCATAGCGGGGCCTTTCAGAAACCCGAAGGCCACCATTATAGCTCCTTCCGCCCTCCGGTCTTCGGCTGGCTTTACAGACTCTATTGGCAGCCTCTCCAAGGGAGGACCCGCTGTGTCCGAAGAAGTCCAGCCTGGACAGGAGAGATCAGCTCTCCTGGAGTGCAGGGCTTCCGTTCACGTAGCGCAAGCTGGAGCAGCCTTTGGAGAAGCAGCCGTATCTGGCCTCTGCCCACCCACCCCCAGCCTGTGGTGGTGCATGAAGATTGGCTCAGGGCGTTTGGATCGGGTGGGGGGGCACCCCTTCTGTGTAGGCTTCTTCAAATTCAGCTAACCCCCTTCCACCCCTCCCTCGACCCAGGGGGAGAGGCAGCTCCTTCCAGCTGGCGATGCTGGATCAAAAAGGGGAGCGAGGCCCAGGAAAGGCCCCAGGGCCAACCCACAGAGCAACCGGCAGCATCCCAAAGCAGGGGTGGGCAGCCCCACCCTGTCTCACCCAACCCCCTTAGGAAAGGGGGGCAGGTTAAAAGCCCAAGGAAAGAGGGAGGCTGGGGTCTCTGGAGCAGAGCAGCCCCTTCCCCAACCGGTTCCCATAGCAACAGAACCTAAATACAGCTCCCCACAGGCCTGGGGCGGCCTTCTTCCCTCTCCCTGAGGTTGATGTGCCCCTTCCAGAACGTCTCCGTGTCCAAAATTAGCTCCGCTTCATAAAAGCCATGGCAGCGGCAGCAACCTCGCTGCCCTGATGACGGAGCCATGCCGGATAGTTATATTTAACCGCTGATCCCTACTAAACAACCACTTTGGAGAGTCTATGAGCCCTGGGGGTGGGGGTGGGGGCACCAAGGCTGCTTCCACCATGGGCGTAGGAGGCAGCCTGCCTCCATCAAGGGCCCGTGATGCCTGCCGGGCAAGAGCAGAATGTCAGAATAAGAGTTGGAAGGGACCCCCGACTCAAGCAGGAAACCCTATACCACTTCAGACAAATGGCTGTCCAATCTCTGGCCAAGGAGGGGCCAGGGCAAAGCCGCAAAGGGCCTGAAAGTCAGCCCACCAGGGCAGAGGGTGCCCAGCAGGTACACACTGAAACTGAGGGTCAGAGATCAAAGCCCACCAGCTCTCCCCCACCAAGCCAGGTGCCCAAAAGGCAGGCGCGGTTTGACCCACCAGGAGCCTGTCTCTTCTCTCTGGGGGCAGAGCCAGGACATTGGCTGCTGGACTCTTGGGTGGCTCCCCCTGGGTGCAAGCTGAACCGGCGAGGCAGAGGCCGAGTTGGGGGCCCCAAGGGAGAAGCCAAGGGAAGACCGGTCCCCTCACCTGGTGCCCTGACCTCTGCTGCCTTGCAGGGGCGCTGCCATTCCCTTCCCAGCATCACCCCCCCACACCCCAGCCCCAGCAAGGAAAGGATGTAGAATGAAGTTGGCAAGGGGGGGGGGGGAGTCCTTTCCAGAATCCCATACCAGAATTCAATTACAGAGGTAAAGCCAATTCATACATCTCCACATTCCCCACTAATTGTGTAATTAAATTAAAGACCGGGTAGGCCAGGAACCCCATTACGCGGAGAAAGCAGCCTCCCCATCCCATCCTGGGACCCCCTGCAGGCCCACTGGGGCTCCTCCACTCAGCCCGGCCCCACGTGAGCATTTCCTCCACGTGTGGCACCTGCCCCCGTGTGGCATCTCTCCCCTCCAACAGGAGTGGGAGTTTTAGCACATTAACATTTTTAAATATCAGAGGCTCTGCAACGACAAGTCTCATTTTCTTGTCTTGTGCAGCTGACTTTAGGATTAGTTAATTATAAATAAGATTGCAAGCCGAGGTATCTCCGTATCACGCACAGGCGGCACGAAGGAGCCCGTGGGCTCCCCGGCTCTGCGCACAGCCCAGGCGCCTCCTCCGTTGCCTCCATCTGGCCTCTGCCTTTGCCAAGAGGAAGGGGCACGCGCCAGGAGAGGAGGAGATGGCATCACCCCAATGCCGGGGTGGGGTGGGGTGGGGTGGGGTGGAGGAGGAAGGACACAACGAAGCCCTACGGGCGAAGCTCCTGCATGGGGAGGGGGCTGCGTGGGCCAGATCCATCCTGGCCAAGAGGCCTCATCACCCCAGCCCCGCAGAAGGGAGGGGAGATAGCAGGTGTGCCAGTGTGGGGGACTGGCAGGGGCACACCCCCAAATAACTGGATGGCTGGCACAAGGCAGATGCCCCTTCCCACCCCAATGAGGCTCAAATGCTGAGTTCTTCAACCAGGTGGAAGGAGGCCTGGGGCCGGGCGCACCTCTGCCTGCAATCTGGGCTTGCCCAACCATCAGCCCCAGCAAGCCAGCCAGGGAGTGGGTGGGTAGGAGGGGGCAGGGAGGCAGCCCCAAGATCTGGGAGGGGATTCTGGAAAGCAGCTGATGGAGGGAGCCCCGTGGGCCAGGGAAGTCCTCGCCCAGAAAGAGGAAGCTTCGGGCTTTCTGAACGGTTGCTGGGGCTGCACAATGGCCCCTTCCCAAAGGCCCTGGATGCAGACTCTCCCCCTCCCCAGGGAGATGCCAGCAGACATTGTGAACCAAGGAATGACTGCTACCATCCTGCCACGTCCTCACTTGGCCCAGAATTCCTTCCTGGTGCCATCCTGCTGCTTAGAGCCACATGGCCTCCCCGCCCCTTCTCACCTGTGGGTCTGCAGGAAAAAGCCCACTCCCCATCCCTCTGGTCCCTGCTCTGAGGCCCTGATCCACCAGCCTTGTGAAGGGAGTTGCGCTGGGGGGGGGAGGAGTTTAAGCTGCCAGGCAAGGGGGAGGCATTCAAGGGCACAGGGGGAGCCAAGAAAGAACTCTGGCCATGCGGGAACGAGAAACACCCACTCAGTCCCGGGATGGAGGCTCAAAATAAGCCCACCTTGATTCTGTCTGGGGCAAGAGGGGGCAGAGAGAGGCTCTGAGAGGCTTCCAGGGGGGTTGCCAGAATCCTGACAGTGGCTGCCTCTCAACCTGTCCGATCCTCAGGGCCAGCTCAAGGCAGCCTTCTTTGGAGTGAGTCCATTTTCCTCACAATGGAGTTGCTGTTTCTCCTCCCTTAATCCATCCATCCTTCCTTCTTTCCTTTTCCTCCCTCCCTCCCTGATAACTAACTGCAATTGAGTGCAGAGCCTCCTGAGGTCGGATGTCAGAGGCCTTTGTTCTTCTGGCAAAGCTGCTCTGATCAAGGCTGGATGAGTCAACAAGCGAAAGAAGCTCCAACTTCAGACCCTGACAGCCCAGCTTCTCCCACCTGCCCATCACTAGCGAGTAATTCCTGTCACAATGGCAGGAGTGAAGGAACCGCGTCTGGCACAGGCAGAGCTGTAGGAAACCCCAACTATTTTGAGAGGAGAACCATCTTCCTTGAAGACCCACTCTGGACCTGGGGTGGTGCCAGAGGTGGCCGTGCAGGAACACCATGCACACCTCCCCCATGTCCCAAAAAATGGACCCTCCCCTCGGCTAAAGGCCCAGCCTTCCCTCCTCCTCCTCCTCCTCAAGAAGAGAAGAGAGTCGGGAAGAACCCAACAAGAGGACCCGGGGGATATCTTGAGGGGTCACATGGGAAGAGGTGGAGCCTTTTGCTCACCAGGAATGGGGGTGCAACCCTTGATGAGGTCATCCCACCCCCTGGGGGCATGATCCCCACCCTATCTGGGAGGAGGGGTGGGGTACAGGCTCCATTTGTGGGAGGGGGAGATGCCAGAGCCCCTTTTCCAAAGGCTGGCCTTGGGCCCAGCTGCTGCCCAGTGTTCAGCCTCTCCTTTGGGGGAAGGCGGTTGACAACAAAGATGACAAGGAAGGGCCTCGGAAGAGGCAGGGGATCGGGGTCCAGGTTTGGGCTCTAGGTGGAAACCAGGCTGGTGACAGTCATAGGTGAAGTTGGCGAAGAGCTGCTTTTTGTGAAGTTGAACGGTTGGCTAAGGTGCTACAGTAACTGACGGTGTTTTCCCTTTTGTGAGCTGCCTTGAAGTGGCCCGAGAATACCGGTGAACAGCCAATGGCCGCAGAACCCGAAGATGGGCAGCTTCTCCTTGGGAGAGTCCCAGGAGGGCTGCAGGACCAAGGTGCTTCAAAAGAGAGTCGGCCTCAGAGCATGCACAGAAGGCTTTTGTCCTTGGGGCCTGAGCTGCTGGCCCCTGGCAAGGCCTCTTCCCTCCATCTTATTCCCAGAGGAGCCCCCCCCCCTCGGTTCCTCTTTGGGAGGAGAGCAAAGACAGCAGTCTGGGGAGCCACGAAAGAGGCTGAGGCACCCAGGCTATCTCCTGTGATTGCTGGGAGACACTGACTTAAGGCTGCTGCATTATTAATCTTACATCCTGTCTGGAAGAACTTAAACCACCCGCGGCCAGCTGGACTCTGCAGCACAGGAATAAACATGGCCCACTGACCCATGTGCCCAGGCGTGGGGAGGCTCCAGGTGCAGCCGCACCCAGGGCTTCAATGCCAGTTGAAGCTCTCAGATCCCGGGGGAAGGGGCAGCGCCCGTCAGCTCAGGCTGGGCCCCAAAGGAGCCCCCCCCCCGACCTGGTCCTCCCATCTTCTGCCCCAAAGGCTCCCTCCCTGCCCCTCTTGGGCTGCCAGGGAGACTTTTCCAAATGCTCTCCTCTAGAAATCACTTCAGGAAGTCCTCCTGGAGGAAGCAAGCGTGCACCCCGAGTCCATGGAGGTCCCCACCTGGCCTCCCATCATCCTGAGCCCTGAAGCGGAATTCAGCCCCTGCCAGAGGGAGCTTCCCCGACGCCTTCCAGCTGCTCCTGCCCGGCTCCTCTTTGGCTCTTCTCCAGCCAGACTGAGCCCGCCGTGGGTGCCACCCCCTTCTCACTCACCTGCCAGCAAGAAGGTGATCAGGCAGGTCTCCTTGGGCAGGTAGAGCTTCAGGCGGGAGCCGCTGAAGACGTATTCCACCACGGCTTCCGAGCGGCCGGCCCGTTGCAGGAAGGGCAGGAACTGCTTGGCCTTCTGGGTGTCCTGGGGGGGGGGGGAAGAGGCCGGTGAAGGAGGGCCGCCTGACCCTCCGGGTACTGATGATGGACTCACCCTCCTCCTACAGCAAGAGGGGAGCTGCTTGTCTGGGGGGGGCCTGTGCTCCCTTCTTCCCCCCTGGCAACGGCCCTGGGAGAGGACTCCCCCTCCCAGGGCCAGGAGCTGCTCCCTGGCACAGCTGCCCACTCAGCATAAGAGAGCAAAGGAGGAGGGTCTCTGCCGCCAGGCGGACAAGGGAAGCCCAGCCTGCCCACCAGCCGGGTCCCTCTTCCTGCTCTGGGCTGCTGCCATGCCTGGAGGGAGTCTGTTGTAGCAGCAGATTCAGGCAGTGAGAAGGTTGGGGAGGAACATGGGCCAGTCCTGGAGTCTGGGGAAGGCTCTGTGTTGGAGGCAGAGATGGGGCCAGGGCCGTCTGACAGTTGTCAGTTGCCTTTGGAGTCAGACATCAGTGAGGCAGACACACAGCTGGAGCCTGTTCCCAGTGTGCGCATGCGCAGAGTTGCCAGATGAAGGGAACAGCTGAGGAACAAGGGTCGATTTGGGAGTAAGACCACGGATGGACGATGAATGGCCCCTCCCATAGGGAATAAAAGAGGAAAGAACGGGGAGGAGGGGTTTGCAGGAGACAATTAGTTCGCTTAATTGGTTCGTGACTACCAGAGAATCGTTTCCAAGTTTTGAAGATATTGGCCTGGCAGCTCTCCAAGCCAGATAAGGTCTGTGACTGTAAATAGAGCATTGAAAGACTTTGTTGGATGTGAATGTGAGAAATTGTTACTTAATAAAAAGGGGTTTTTGTTGTGGTTTGGGAACGCCTAGGTCAGAACAGAGACAAAGGAGACCCACTTTGATTAAGATGAAACTGGGCTCTTTGCTCACTTCCTGACTGGGGATGAGGACAGCAGAGCAGCTGCCATGCCACCCACGCAGCCTGGAGAGCCACAGCCCAGGCCACATGCTGGCCGGGCCCAGGAGGGGCAGCGGGGCCAAGACAGGGAGCCACCCACCTCTCTCCCCTCCTTTGCTCTCGCCTATCGTGCACCATCAGTGAGCCAGGCTGGGCGTAGCTGAAGGAGACCAGACCCTTTTCTGGCAAGTGCCATGAACCAGCCTGTCGTCACGCTTAATGGCCACGGCCTCTGGGGCCTCCCCCAATCTAAGGAGAGCATCCAGGGACTCTGCGGCCGAGAAGAAGCTGCACGGAGCTTCCCTGCCATGCCTGCCTGCCCTGGATAGCCGGCCTGCAGGTTGTGCCACGGAGGTCAGGGATGTTCCCCCCCCCCCCCCCGCAGCAGGAAGCTTTGCAGGGCAGCCCTTGCCTGGCCATCCAGCCCTTCAGGGCGGGTAGAGGGGACAGCAGCACAGCTCTGCTTCTGGCCAGGGCTGTCCCAATCAAAGGCCCCTCGGCACAGTCTGACTGCTCAGCAGCCATTTCTCTCTGGAGGGAAAGCAGTCTGGGTGCCCGTTTGGGTCCTGGACACCAAGGCTCTCTTGAGGCCATCTTCCCACAGACAAGCCACTCTGAGGTGGAGGGGCTCTCATGCCAGGAGAGAGGCAGCCTTGGAGGGGAGCCCTGGTGGGGGGTGAGTGGCAGGGCACAGGCCCTCTGTTGGCAGCCAGCTCTATGACTGTGGGGCAGGGAGCAGGAGCAGCCCTTCCCTTCCTTCCTCCCCAGCCCTGTCTCTGTGGGGATGCCCAGCCCAGGCATGACCCAAAGGTTTGCTTTTCTTTTAACCCCCCCATCTTAATTATCTGCAAATAGAAAGGAAATTACGCATCGACCGAATGAATGAAAATGGAATCGTAACTCCAGATTATGTGAACGGCTGCCAGTTATGCATAATTATGTGATGTCTTGGCAAGAGGAGGGGACCTGGGGGTCTTGGCTTCACCCCATGCAAACCCACAGAGGGAGGCTCCGCTTTAAAGATGAGAGGGAGGGAGGGAGGGAGCACACATTGGCCTTACATGATTTGAATTACTTGGCCAGTGACTCTGGGGTAAGATTGCATCCCTCCCAGGGAAGGAGAGGCTATGCAAGGCAGGCAAGGAACTCCCTTTAGGCCTCTGTGTGTGTGTGTGTGTGTGTGTGTGTGTGTGTGTGTGTG